>QANY01000632.1:499708-647800 GCA_003255025.1 Datisca glomerata
GGGGGGGTAATTTTTTAGATTGTTGCTAGTGATTGGGAAATAGGTATGTATCAACCTAGTTGAGATTCGCCTAATTTATAGTGATGCAACTCTCAAATTCACTAAATAATAAATAATAAATTTATGATACTTAGAGTTTCCACGATTATTGTAACTTTGTATTTAAATAAATATTTTGTTGGAATGTACTTAATTTATAATGATGCAACTATTTAATTCAATAAATAAAATAATTATTTTACTTAGTATGACAAGTTTTCCCATTAAGATTCTAAAGTAAGAAATGAAAGTAATTAAAAGAAAAGTAGCACGACTTCCATATAGCTTAGTGGTAATTTAATCGGGACCGGCCCATGAACCGGCTCTACCCGGACCATCACAGGCCCGACCCGTGAGTACACCAGCTGGTTCAGCAGTTCATTCTGGGCCGCCCTAAAATTCCAGCGGCTTGGTCCGGAACCGGCACGTGAACTACCCGGGCCGAGCATTGCCGGGTCGGGCCTGGCCTGGGCCTGCCCGGTTGCCACCTCTAAACATGTCCATGCATTAGTCGATCATATGTCATACATGAAAATCTCACACAATTTTATTTGATCATGCATCTCATCAGTAGAAACATGATTTATTAGGATTGTCCTATTATGTTTATATGTATTGTTTTATGAAATCAATACCATGTAAACTGCTAGGTTTTAATTAGTTAAAACTTTGCAATCACACCACATTGAGGGCTATAGTAACATTTAAGATAACCAAATTTAGTAAAAGAATTTTATTAAAGTTTGATGAATATAATTAATTAGTTAATCTAAGTTCACCTAATTATGACTTAAGCGCTTTAGAAGGTTAAATGAACTTAGACCAATGAGATTGGTATAATTGATTATTAAATATTCATAGGGTTATTATGTTAACCAATGATTAATTTGGAATTAAATAATTAATTAAAAATGAAAACATGTAATCCTAAAATAGTGAGCGGGAGAAGGTTGACATTTCAATATAATCTATAGTCTCTATCATTAGTACAACACCATGAGGTGCGGTAAGGGCCTCGAGATGTCTTTATTTTCATACCCCTAAGAAAAGTTTCAAGCTATACCAATACCAATGTTGAACTTCTTAAGAAGATATGAGGAGGTGATGTAGTTTACTTTTGAATGACCCTAAGATGACATATTCTATATGAAGTCATGGAATCTGAAATGATGAGTTACACTCACAAAGTCACAATTAAGTTTCATGTGGATAGTTGTGACTTGACCGAACAAGCGATACTTTATTATTAAAAGAGAAAATATGAGATATTTTAAGTTTTAATTAATATGGATGAGAATGTCTCATAGACAGACTGAGGTTAATCTTACTGACCCGAAGTCATTGAGTTGTTTTATCTTGATTAGTAAATGTTAAATTTGTGTGTTTATTATGTTGCATTCATGCATCACGTTTACTTTTAAAATTCTAGATATTTATCAATTATATTGAATCTTGTATGTTTTAAATTTCAGTTATCATTATTATGTCTACCATGGACAACCCTATTACTGCTTTACTCGCTCTTGATAATTTGAATTGATTTCGTATGTTGAAAATCAAATATGAACTTAATACTGATATGTGAGAACCATAAGTTCATTCTTACTGAGTAATGTCATGAGTAGCCCGCTGCTAATGCCCTAAGGATGTTAGGGAAAAATATGATGGTTGGATCATATCAAACAATAAGGTGAAGTGCTACATGCTTGTGAGCATGAATGAAGTGCTACATACTTGTGAGCACGAATGATGTTCTGAGAACCAAGCATGAAAGCATGAAGACTGCCTATGAGATTATAGAATCTCCACATGTGATGTTTGGGCAGCAGTCTGATTAAAGTTTTCATGAGGCCACTATGAGTTATATGAAGACTACTATGAGGCCACTACGAGAACATGTTTAGAACATGATCAACATAATACACGAGGTAGAAGTACATGGGGCGATCATTGACGAGCGGACTCAAGTTAGCATTATACTTGAGTTATTCACACCAACTAGGTTATGAACAAGTTACAATATAACATGACTCAATTGTCGAATGAACTGTAGACTTTTAAGTCACTTATCCTTATGAATGACCAAAGAGGGCGAGGTAAATGTTGTCGAACAAAAGTCTTCTTCCACTATTAAAAGTAACAAGAGGAAGATGATCAATGGTAAGGGAAAAGGGTAAAAACAAAAAAGGGAAGAAAGTCAAGACATCGCCAAAAGTAAAGAAGAATAAGAAAGACAACAAGCTCAAGAGAAAATTTTTCCACTGTGGGGTTGAGGGTCATTGGAAGAGAAACTGTAACAAGTATCTCTCTGAGCTGAAAAAGAAAGGTATATATGATATACTTGTATTTGAAGCTTGGTTAGTGGAATATAATTTGCCATCCTGGATACTTGATTCAGGAGCCACTAACCATGTATGTTCTTTTTTACAGATACTTGATTCATCAAGGGAGCTGGCTGATGCCGAGATCGTTTAGGGATAGTCGATTTACTTGTTGGATATAATTATTTGGTTTTGAACGATGTTTATTGCATTCCTGAATTTTCAAGAAATTTGACTCTTTCATTTTTGCAAGAACAGTTATTCAAAGTGCCTTTTATTAATAAAAAGTTTATTATTTCTAAGAATAGATTTTGTCATGCAAAAGTTATAAACGGCTATATATGCTTAAACCGACTGAACGCGCGTTAAATAACTATGAATTATTTAAAGTAGCAAAACCTAAAAGTAACAAATGACAAAGAGTTTCTCATGATGATGATAACACATATATTTGGCATCTTAGGTTGGGACGTATTAATCTAGATAGGTTAAACATATTAACAAATCATGGTGCGTTGAGAGAACTAAAAGTTAAAACTCTTCCTATTTGTAAATTTTTCCTAGAAGGTAAAATGACCAAAATACCTTTCTCTGGAAAGGGTCAAAGAGCCAAGGAACCAATTGAGCTAGTGCATAGAGATGACTGTGAACCAATCAATGTACAAGCTAGATGTGGGTATAAGTATTTTGTCACTTTTATTGATGATAACTCAAGATATGGTTATACTTACCTAATTAAAAGAAAGTCTGAAACTTTTGGAAAGTTTGAAGAATTCAAAGCTGAAGCTGAAGACCAATTAGGTAAATCATTGAAAACCTTTTGATCCGATCGAAATGGTGAATACTTGGATTTAGAATTCAAAGATTATTTGCTGGAGTGTGGAATCATATCCAAACTCACAGCACTTGGAGATGGAACCCATGTATTATAATTCCATCTGAGAACTTGTAGATCCCCATGAAGATGTCCGGCCCATTGGATGTAAGTGGATATTCAAGAAGAAAAGAGGTGCAGATGAGAAAGTAGAGACTTCCAAGGTATTGTTAGTAGCCAAAGGCTAAACACAAAGGGAATGAGTCGATTATGAAGAGACATTCTCCAGTGTGGCCATGCTCAAATCCATTCGCACCATTTTCTCCATAATCGTTAGTTTTTTTTATAGTTTTGCTGAATGATTCTCTTGAAGAAAACATCAATATGATGCAACCAGAAGGGTTCGTATAAAATGGGCAAGATAAGGAAGTGTGCAAGTTGCTTAAATCCATTTATGGACTAAAACAAGCATCTAGATCTTGGAATATTACATTTGATGAGATTATAAAAGCACGGAGACTGCCTATGTTTATAAATACATCAAAGATAAGATAATATTTTTCTTAGTTTTTTATGTTAATGATTTTTACTCATTGAAAATGATGTAGAAATTTTCTCAAAGGTAAATATATGGTTAACTTAGAAATTTCAAATGAAAGATTTGGGAGAGGCGAGCTGTTCTAGGCATCCAAATCCAAAGGGATCAAAAGAATTAGCTCTTGACACGTTTTCAGGCATCTTAATTGATAAAGTGCTAGAGTGATTATCTATGGAGAATTCTAAGAAAGGACAATTGTCGACCAATCTAAGAAAGGCCAACTGCCGACGAAACATAAAATTGTCCTCTCCAAGCAAGAATGTCCTAAGACACCTCAGGGGGAAGATGATATGAGAAAGGTTCCCTATTATTCAGCAGTTGAAAGTCTCATGTAAGTCATGTTGTGTACGAGACCATACATCTGTTATGCAGTGAGAATTGTCAGTCGTTATCAATCAAATCCAGGTTTGGAACACTGGATTGCAGTAAAGAACATTTTCAAGTATCTTATGAGAATGGGAAACTATATGCTTGTTGATTCAAGTGGAGACATGAACTCTACTAGGTATACTGATTCTGATTTTCAAGTAGATAGAGTTACTCAGAAGTCGATGTCTGGATCAGTATTTACCCTACGTGGATCAGCTGTAGTCTGGAGAAATATTAAACAATCTAGAATTGCATATTCCACTATGAAAGCTGAATATACATTAGCTTGTGAAGCTTGGAAAGAAGCGGTATGACTCAGAAAGTTCTATACTGATATGGAAGTAGTTCTAGATATGGACAAGTCACTGATCGTGTGCTGTAATAACTGTGGGGTAGTAGAAAATTCTAAGAAATCGAGGAGTCACAAGAGGGGCAAGCACATAGAGAAGAAATATCATTTTGTAAAAGAGATCGTGCATCGAGTGGATGTGACTGTTATGAAGATAGCGTCGGAACAGAACATGGTTGATCCTTTTACAAAGACACTTCCTATGAAGTCATTTGAAGGTCACGTGCGTTACATGGGATCAGGAGAGATGCCACATTTTCTTTAGGGCAAGTGAGAGATTGTTGAGGGTTATGTCCTCAAAACATGTGTATTGACATTTTGATATGAAGTTTAATTATGATTACATTTTTCTTATAATTGTTCTTTTAAATTATTATTTAATTTATATAAATATCTAAAATTTCATATTCATTAATGAGACTATGATATTATATTAGTACGAGATGATTAAGATCATAGATAATGATTAAAATTGTCAGCAACATATTGAAGTATGAAATCTTTAATGGATGGTTAGTAGTACGATTCACTAAGCATTATAAATGGTGTGATCTAGATCTAGATTATTGATGTGGATAGACATTTTAATGAAGTTACTTTATATAATGAGATTATATATGACGGGACCGATGTGAATTAATATCTTTATCTATGAGCCGTTTATAATAAAGATTTAATACACATCAATTCGATGATCACACGTGGATCAGTTTGAATCCTGAGTAGTCATGAACTCCTATACATCTCCAGTGGATCTTTTGATTCACTCGTTGAGATTTGTTTGTAAAATATGCTAGTGACTTTTGTTTTAGAGATTCAGTGATACAGATGGCTGAGAATATGATCTTACAAGATTTAGAATTCAAGCTTTCCTAACGAATCGCATATTGGTTCTCTTAAGTGTTAATTCTAGAATTGAATGATTATTGAGCTCAAATTTATAATAAGATTATCAATTAGATATTCACTAGTGAATTAATGGTACTTAAAGATCAAGAGATAATTAGAAGGGTAAAATGGTAATTTTGACTTGTTCTAATTTATGAACCAATTATTAGAGGAGAAAACTACATGAATTGATTATATTAACGGACTACATGAGAATACTCTGCAAATACATTCTATAATCACTAGGAGTTTAATTACATATTTATAGTGGAGTAATAATGAAATTAATAAATTCGATTATTTAATTAATAATCTGATTTATTGGATCTTAGGATTATATGTGCATTAAGAACAATAGTTCATTTGCTTTTCACCATAACATATTCTCATTTATGGATTTTGTTATCTCAATTACTATAAAATTATGAAACTCAACCAATAACCTAAACAATCTTTATATTTCATTCTAATTTACCTTAATTTTTGGAATGTCCATTTAATGAAATTGAGTGAAACTTACATCCATGTTACACCAACACCCAGACGATGTTGAATCTGAACTCAAGAGGTGCCAATGTGTAGATGGTGACAAGATCAATCTGAAAATGACATTCGTTTTGAATGGGTACGCCAGAGATATCCGGATCAAAATCTAATTTTTTTTATAACATTTAATTATTCTGACATTCAAATGAAGGAACTAAGGCTAGACATAGGGTGGAAGTTGAAGAGGGTGATGAGAGGAGTCGGATGATGACGGAGGCCGAAAAAGTCACCGGCCGGCGAAAAACGCCATCGGCCAAAAATTTATTTCTTTGCTTCAAATGCGTCAGTGCTTATATGGCCATGAAATTGATCTTGATAGAAATATGACAACGAGAGCTTTCCATTGATATCAAAATCATCATGATCGGACCACCGAAGAGAAAGATATCACCAGTTGAAGTTCCAGTAACTATTTTTCTCTTCTTTTCTCTTTCTCTCTCTTTCATTATCAACACACTTTCTCTCCTCCAAAATCCTAAAATGTCTATTTCTTATCTCTCCTTTTTATTTTTTATTTTTATTATCTTCTTTTACAACTTACAATATTACCCTAACTACGAAAATCTTTGAATCGATGTATCTTTTTCAGCTTAGCTTCAGTACCTTTGAATTCATCTCAGCGAGCTCTTCGATTTGAGTATATATTGTATATAAAAATCTTATATTCACATTAGTCTTTGAGAACACCATAGTCATTTACCTATTTATAGACAATAAACTTATATCTTAATGTTTAATCACATTAATCTGTACACATCTTACAACAACTTAAACTACGATGTGATAAGAAACTCCCAAATGTTCTAAACATAATAAGATAATTATTCAATCTCACTCTAATCTTATCGTTAGATTTTTAATACAGTTAATAAATACTCGGGATATTGCAACCCTTATCATGAAAATTTCTTTGGGTTATGAGAGTTGTCGTATTAAGGTCGTCGGTAATAATCTCGAGTGGAACATAAGCTTTCTCAATTGTCTTCATGATCTTCTGTCTACCCTTGTGGACTGCCTATGAAAGGGTGATGGTTCTTGGTGCTCGTGAGGTACAAAAAGCTGTTGAGATGTTACGTTCTCCTCTTTCTTGGTGGGATAGGCCCAAGTCCCCTCCTGTCGCTCCCTAGCCTCCCAGTCTGTCGAGCTCATCTACTTTCGTAGAGCCAGATGCGGAGGTCTCAACCTGAGGAGGATGAACTTCCCCCACCGCTAGTACTAGCCATTGTTGTTGGTTCCACCGAGGCTCCCCTGGCTCCTATTACCGATGCTGTTGAGGCTTTGAAAGTCCTTGCCGCTTAGACTGTTGCTTTCCCTGTTACTTGTAGCTTTCTCATCTTTTTTTTATTTCTTTTTACTTGTAATAAAAAAATTTGAATGAGAAAGCGTTCTGCTTAATGACTTTCTCCCCTCTCTTGCTTTATATTGTATGGGCCAAGCCCTAACCTGATCCGTATGAACCTTTTAATTATTTTTCGAACTTGCTAATTCTTCATATTTTGTTTTGAACATTCTTAGCATTGCTTGCTGACATGAGTCACAGGATCAAGGTTATCTTGATCTTCGAGCTTGAATAAGCCTTTTTATTTCTCTCCAGTGGGTCCCTCCTTTGAAGTAGGCCAGCTCGAACAGCCTTATCGTAATCCTAGGGAGTTGTTTGTGTTGCCCCATGTAGAAGGTCTGTTCAAGTAGGCCTGTTTCAAACTTCACTGTATGGCGTTTAACCGAGTCCCCCCTACTTCAGCCGAAGTTCTTTTCCCGTTTGGCGAGAAGGAAAACAAGTGTGATTTCCTTTAATGCTTAATTGGGCATTCCTTCTTGTAAAGAATCATTTTTTCATTAGGCATCTGGTCAGTCATCCTTTGCTTAGGTCAGAGCATTTTTCCTTCTTGTGTCATGTCGGGCATTTCTTTTTTCCTTCTGGCGAGTTCGAGTGCTTCGCCAGACATTACTCTTTCCTTTTTCGAGCTACCTAGGTGTTTCTGCTCTGACTAGAGCTTCTTTTCCCTTCTATCGAGCTAGATCGCTCCCTCCACATCCTCGAGGAGTCTATCCATATATTTCTGCTCTGACTAAAGCTCATTTTCTCATCTGGTGAGCTAGAGCGCTCTATCAGATATCATTTTTTTCTTGAGGAGTCTAGTTAGCCATTTCTACTCTAACTAGAGCTCATTTTCCCATCTGGTGAGCTAGAGCTCCACAAGACATCACTTTTTTCCTTGAGGAGACTAGCCAGACATTTTTAATCTAATTAGAGCTCATTTTCTTGTCTGATGAGCGAGGGCTTTCCACTAGACTTAACTTTTTTCCTCAACGAGTTTAGCAGAACATTTCTACTCTGAATCCTTATTTTCTCGTCTCGCGAGCTAGAATGCTCCATCAGACATCACTTTTTCCTTGAGGAGTCTAGCCAGGCATTTCTGCTCTAATTAGAGCTCATTTTCCTATTTGGTGAGCTAGATCGCTCCACCAGACATAACTTTCTCCTTTGGTCCTGCTTCGTGGGCAAACGAGATTTTTATTGATAAACTTTGCTTAATTAGATGGCTCCTTTTTCTTTTCCCTTTTTTATTACCTAAGGGGTGACGTAGCTGCTTGGGTTGGTTCCTTCACCTCAATCGATTCCTCTCGCTTGATGGCTATCACATAACATTCCTAGACGTCTTGTGGTCCCCCTGACTAATCGCACGCCTACAAGGATTGGGAACTTCATGATTCTGTGGTACATGGAAGGCATAACCTTGAACTTGTGGATGGCGGTGGGTCTACCGGGAATAGCGTTGTACACCTTACAACACCTCACTTCTTTGAATTCAACCATCTTGGTGGTTGGCCATGGAGCTATGCCTGAGGTCACTAGGAGCTCCATTACAACTTCTGAGCTGACCTCGTGTCTCCTGAATCGTATCAGGGGAGCATAGCACGAACAGAACTGTTTGGGATCTAATCCCATTTACGAGAAGACATAGTAGTTCAATATGTCGGTCGAGCTCCCATCGTCGATCAGGTTCTGCCAAACCTTGATATTTTTTATTAGAGGGTAGATGACTAATGCATTAGTGTACGGCTGATGGATTTGGTGGGGCTCTTCCTCAGTGAACTCGATCGCCTCCTCTACTTTAGCTTGGGGTGATCGTGGGAGAACGCTAAAGACCATCAGGTGTCCTGCCTCCTGAGCCCCTACTTTCTATTTCTGATTGGAGTCCGAAGCACTTAGCCCCTCAAAATATCATCTAAATCTCCCGTACGGGGCTGCGTGGTCGGTCAGCCTTTTACTTGGGCTATCTCTCCACCCTCTTTCTTACAAGGGGGCTGATGTCTCCCCAATTCCTGCGGCTGGCCACAAATTTTTGAGGTACCCCTTTTGAATCAGGGCCTCAATTTGTTAGTGGAGGTCGAAACATCATTCCATGTTGTACCCAAAATCCCTATGATACTTGTCGTACTTTATGGTATCCTTCTTTTCATCGGCGTCCATATGATCGGGGGCCGTTTTAACAAGCTTTTCTCCTTGATGATGTTACAAATCACCTCTCGCTTGGCCTTGAGGGGGTGTAGATGGTGAACTGGCTAGCCAAGTGTGGGTTCTTCCCTTCACGCCACTTTGAAGGGTGCGGTCGAGTTTCAAATGTGGGGCGCCTGATCAGAGGGTCCAGAGGGCAGTTCCTTTTATCCTCCCGTGGTTCCTTCCCTTTTTGGGCGTTCCTAGTGCTCGACCTGTATAGCTCCCTCTCAGCTCGGATCATATTTTAGCGCTTACATATTGATGGATCCTAGTTTTGAGCTCAGTGAGGGAGATGGGGTCATACTTGGCCATTGACAACCTCATCTTAGAGTGGGTGATCCTACTTCTCAACGCGGCTACCATCATATCCTTGTTGGCATTGTCAGCTTGCAAGGATTCTAAGTTGAAGTAGTTCATGAAGTCCTTCCGCGACTCATTAGGCTGTTGTTTTACAATCATCAGGTAGAAGGTTTGGCTCTTTTGTTATCTTTCTCCCAAAAATTATCCAGTATATAGTCTGGAAAGCTCAGCGAACAAATGAATGGAGTTTGGCTTCAACCACCCTATCACTTATGGACAGGCCCGCTAGCTTCGAGCAGAATAATTTACACATTAAGGGCTCTGAGATGTGGTGTAGATCCATCTCCTAAACATCACTTTAGCCTTTTTTGGCCTAGTTTTAGTTTCTAAAATATAAAAGTTCATTTGAAATTGATGAGGGTATTCTTTGAAGCTTGAATTGTCAGGCTATACAAATGCTGACAGTTTCAAACTAGAAAATGTTCCAAACTAAGATGTTGAGTGATCCTGGGATGGCATTTTAGGAGACATCAGAACCCATCATCACTAATACAACTATCTATCACTTCTACATAATTCAATGATCTTTGATTCCTTAGCTCTTTCAAATATTCCTCATTTTCAATTCTAGGTCTCTTGCTTCTACTCAATTTTCTCTAGTCATAAGCAACTCTTGGGATGCTGTTTAGAATTACTTACTTTAGTTTTCAAATCTTTTAACCTTTCATCCTTAGGAGAACTAGAGTAGAAAATAAAACTTTCATGACTTGACAAACATGTAAATTACATGCTCTTTCTACCTCATTAAGAATAATAGTTTTCTTACCAGAATATTGACTAGAATTACCCTAATCTAATTTTATTTCTTTTGAATGAAAAAACTGATTGCCTAAAGCGTCACGTGATGTTCTTGATCTTCTTCAGAACAATAGACTTTCCATCTTCCTTCTGAATTCATGATACCTTGTCATTTGCATAAAAAACTTAATTTGGGAAGGGGTTTGAGATTAGCTTCTGCCCTAAACCATTCTCCAAATAGAAAAATTTATTCTTCTTTCACTTCCTTTCTCAAGGGACAATATCTAAGATCATGACTAATTAACTCACACTTAAAGCAGAATTGAGAATATTTCATATTTCAATTCTATCAATTTAAGAGTTTTATTACTTCGTTTAATCCAAACCCCAGATAGTGAAGAATATTTGTTATCAATGCAGACTCTTACCTTAACAAGTCTTGCAAGGAATCCATTCAAGGTATATTCATCTATCTCCATCACGTTGCCCACTTTAGACACCAATCTTTTTTCCACTTGCTCCGAGACCCAGTCTAGAGGCCTGTCTTAAATTCTTATCCAAGTAGGAAAATAATCAAAGTTACCCTCACCCACTTGAGTTCTACCTCAAAACTCTTAGTAACAAGAAGACTACCATCAAATCTCCAAGCCTCTTGGTGGCTTTTGATTTTAAATAGAAAAGTATTTGTCTCTAGAAACTTTCAATCCATATTATCTTCCAATATCCAACTTTTTCTGAGATCATTTGACGTGGCTGTTGAGCTAAACACCCTGTATAGATAAAAATACCTAGTGCCACGTGGAAAAGGAGGGCAACCAAAAGGCTCGCAGAAAGTGACAGAAAAGCATAAACGAGAGAGAAGACTGATGTCACGAGACACCCGTAAACAAACAAAGAATTGTTGTATGTATACCGATAACATGAAAGTGCACAAGAATGGGGAAAGCTGACTGGCCAACGTGAAAAGACTAACGAAGGACCCATGCCTCTGGAATGGGAAAGGAACCTGAGACTTGGTGAACTACTGTGAACGAGTAAGGTACTCCCTGAACTGTGCAAGAACATAGAGAGACGGATCATGATAAGAATGAGAATGAATGAAAGGGATCCGAGATGATAGTCAAGTGACAATGATTGATTATGTAGCTGAATGACTCAGACGAGACATGATGGCGGGCCACCAAGTGGCTACGATTGACTGGCTCAAATCACAAGAAATCACCAGTGACTATGAGTGATTGGCATCTAAATAAGATAGATGGAGATGATAAGTAAGGAAGAGAAAGAGATCCATACCTGACAGAAAGATCCCCATGAATGGGTGTGATCTCTAGGCATAATGAGTGCCTCGAGACTATAGGGGGAGGATAATCATTCCCCTCCATTTTATTATTACTCTATTCAACTCATGCAAATTAAGAAGCCTATATAAGGTTGGTGTATTAAATGGAATACGGGCATTCAATACAACTCAAACAAACACAATTTAGAACATTTAGTCCTAACACACTCTCTCTCATTAATAATCATATAAATCAACCCTTATTGATACTTTTCTCTTTGCTTTCTAATAGTGGAGAAATATTTTACATTTTAGTGCTCTCGTTGAGAGTGAGAGAAAAAATTGAGAATTCCCTCCCAAAATGCCAAAAACCAAGTCAAACACCCCCTCAACAATGAAAGCGGAAACGAGAACGCCAACGAGTTTGAAGCAGAGATGGGAACGACAATAAGTACAAAACTGGAAACATATTCTATTGACTTATTTCTTTTACATCATTATCAATTTCTAAAAAATAAGGGGGGAAAATTTATTTAATTTCTGATAAACAAATTCTTGAGAACGGAAAGAAAGATCTTGACGGCGGGTTGAGAAATGTCTCGAGAACAGGAAAATCTTGAGAATGAGAAAGAAATATCCTGACGGTGAGAAAAGAAATGTCGTGAGAACAGAAAAGTCTTGAGAACGGGAAAGAACTGTCCTGACGGTGGGAAAGGAAATGTCTGGAGAATGGGAAAGAAATGTCCTGACGACGGGAAAGGAAATGTCTGGAGAATGGGAAAGAAATGTCCTGACGACGGGAAAGGAAATGTCTCAAGAACGGAAAGAAATGCCCTAACGGCGGGAAAACAATTTTCTTGAGAATGGGAAAGAAATGTCCTGACGGCGGGAAAAGAAATATCTTGAGAAAGGGAAAATCATTGTCTTGACAATGGAAAAGCCTTAAGAATGGTAAAGAAATGTCCTGACGGCGGGAAAATGAATGTCTTGGAAATGAGAATTGAAAAATCATGACAAATATAATGGGGTATGATTACGAAAAATGGGTACAACATCCATTACGGGAATGACAACAGAAATGGAAACAACTATGAGTACAGAAATGGGAACGGAAAATGATAATGGGAACGACTATGAGTATAGAAATGAAAATGGAAACAGGAAATTTTGGAAGGATTACATGACAAATATTAAGTCATCTGAAATATACGGAAGTATATGTTTTGTAGAATTTTACGAAAATCAATTCCGTGCTCTCGATCAAAAGTTATGATAGTTTTCGTTGATTTTGTTCAAGAAAGTAAATATATTTTTCACTCTTCATATTTAAATTTTAAACTGTACCAATTTAATTAGTATTATATGACAACTGGTATATCGTTAGAAATATATGGATGTCTACTTCTTGAAAAATATTGCAAAACTTGATTTCGAGCTCTTGAGAAAAAGTTATGATAATTTACATTAGGGATGCTCAGGAAAGCAGATTGTGCGGAACGATCAATTTCAAAAATTAAACTATATTTATTGGAAGCAACAATATGGCAAATCTTATATCATCAGAACGATACAGAAGTCTACTTATTGGACAATTTTATGGAATTTAATTTGAAAATTTTGATCAAAAGTTAAGGTAATTTTTGTACATATCGCTCAGAAAAGTAAGGTTATTCACGTCTTTCAAATTAAATCTGTAGGCTACTTCATTTTAGACATTATTATATGACAAACTATATTCTGTTGAAAAACATACGGATGTATACTTCCTAAAGAATTTTGCAGAACTTGATTCGGAGCTCCTGAACAAAAGTAATTATAATTTTAATGAATGTTGTTCATGAAGATAGATTATGCAGAACAGATAAATCTGGAAATGTGACAACACCAATTGGAAGCTAATTACATGGAGGATTATATATCATCGGAAGCATATTAAAATTGACTTTGAAAATAATATAAAAAATTCGATTTGTAGATCTCAATCGAAACTTATGGCATGATAACTTGCAGGCTGTCAACTCTGTCTCTTCTTCGACAATGGAAATAATGGTGTAAGTCTTTGGGAGGGGTAGTTCATAACTCCTACTCCTAAAAGATACTACGACGTAAGTCCTTAAGAGGGGTGATTCTTAAGTCCTACTCTCAGAAGGAACTAAGGATGTAACTCATTGGGAGAAGCAATTCGTAAGTCCTACTCTCAGAAGGAACTAAGCGCGTAAGTCTTTGGGAAGGGAAATTCGTAAGTTCTACTCGCAGAAGAAACTAAGAGCGTAAGTCACTGGGAGAGACAATTTATAAGTCATACTCTCATAAGGAAGTAAGGGCGTAAGTCATTGGGATGGACAATTTCTAAGTCCTACTCCTAGAAGGAAATAAAGGCGTGAGTTCTTGAGAGGGCAACACATAAGTCCCACTCTCAAAATGAACTGAAACACAAGTCACGATGGAAAAAGAATGAGAACATAAGAAAGAGAGCGGACAACTTGAGAAAAAAGGGAGAAGAATTTTATAACATAAATCCTTTCCAAGAAAGGCAAAGCAGAGTAAAGAAAGACATAAAAGAAAAGCTGAGAAAAGAAAAGCTGAGTAAAGAAAAGTGAAAAAAGGATGAGCTGAGTAAAGAAAGGTATAAAAGAAAAGTTGAGTAAAAATTTGCCAGTCAAGAAAGCTGAGTAAAGAAACGTCAAGAAAATAAAGCCAAGTAAAGGAAGTTGCGGCTTCAACGTTTTAGAGTGGGAAGGCCATGAGTAAAGGAAAAAGAAGCGAGAAAAGGAAGGAAAAAAGTTAAAAGTAGAAAAAGGAATCCGAAAAGGAGAAAAGGAGAAATACGAAATAAAAAAGCACGAAGTGGAAGAAAGGAAAGGAAACGAGAAAAACTTTAGGATGAGCTGATAGTAAATCAAAATGTGGACATGGTTCCACGGAAGGAGCCTAAGTCCTTGGGAGTGTCTATGGACGCCGTTATTAAAAGATAATTAAAATGAGGTCATGGTTCCACTGAAGGAGCCTAAGTCCTTGTGAGCATCTAAGCACATTGTTCTTATAAGGAAATCAAAATGGAGCCATGGTTCCACAGCAGGAGCCTAAGTCCTTGGGATGTCTAAGAATTGTTCTCAGAAGAATATCAAAAACTTTAAAATGAAAATATCATTGTCTAATGGATCAGATGATGCTCAATTAATTCAAAACGGACACAACTGAAGAAAGTAAAGATGAAATATTTTTGAAAAAAACTCAGAGGATGATCCTGAAACTAAAGAAAAAAATGGGGTTGGTTCTTTATTTGAACCTAAGCCCTATTGAAAAGAAAACGTGATCATGGTTCTTTATTTGAACCTAAGTTCTCATCTTGAAAGAAAATGTGTTGTTTGTAAGTCCCTTTTAAAGTGAAAACAAGGTAATGTTTCTTTATTTGAACCTAAGTTCTCTTGGAAAGAAAACGGAGGCCATGATTCTTTGTTCGAACCTATGTCCTTGAAAATGGGCAAATCGTAAGTCGTTCTTTCAGAGTGAGAATGGGGTCATGGTTCTTTATTTGAACCTGAGTTCTTGGAAGCGAGAAGATTATAACGCATTATGTGTAAATGAAGTTAAAGTCGTATCCTTGAAAATAAATTTCACAACTAAAAAGATATTTATTCTCTAACAAAGATCGAAGTCATCAGAATGGATTTTGAACTAGAAGTGTTTGACAACAGATTATAGTATAAAAATAGCTATTCTCAAGAGAATAGGGAGGAAAATTTCTTTGAAGTGTTTGAGCACGGATTTCGTTGATAGCTTGAAGTTGATACTGGAACAGATTTGGATCTCTAAAATTTTGCTACAGTCTTTGAGGAAAGAATGAGATACAACAAAAAAGGGAGTTCAATAGAAGAAAAATTGTGCAAACAAAGTGATTTTCATTGATTGAAGCAGGAATACAAAATGAGAAAAGGAAAAAGGAAATTAGGAGAAACTCTATCGATGAGCCTGTCACAAAGGAAACATGAGAAGCTGTACCAATGAGTCCCTAGCAAGGGAAATGGAAATTTTTTACCAATGAGCATGGGGCATTAAACTCAAATCATTGTGATGAGATTATGAAACAATACACTCATTCCTTACTCATTTCAATAAATTATTATGTTATTATTTTTGTACAAACATTATTGTCATAGATCTTAACGTACAAGAGAAGGAAAAGAAAAATGAAGAAACGGGAAAAACTCTATC
This sequence comes from Datisca glomerata, assembly GCA_003255025.1. Lineage (NCBI taxonomy): Eukaryota > Viridiplantae > Streptophyta > Magnoliopsida > Cucurbitales > Datiscaceae > Datisca > Datisca glomerata. Next base: position 515,730 of record QANY01000632.1, read on the forward strand.
AATGAGCCCGTATTGAAGAAAATGAGAAAACCTCATCAATGATCCCATAGTGAGGAAAATGGGAAAAATTCTATCAATAAGCTTGTAGTAAAAAGAACGGAAAGACATTACAACAAATTAATGGAAAGTAATCATCATCAACAGTGAGCTCAAAAAAAAGTTATTCGAAAATCACAATGCCTTTCTGACGGGAATAGATAAACGTAACAGCAGAAAAAAAAGGACAAGCCATCATTCACAACGAAAAACCAAAAATTTGTTTAGAAAAGCCACGTCGCACGTTTTCAAGAAGCACGTGAGGACAGAAACAGGCAGACGTAACATCAGAATAAGAAAAGACAAATCATTACACTTTAATGAATAGAATTTGGTTGAGTGTAATGTGGGCTAATGAACAGGTAAAAAATACCCACTACCACGTGGACAATGAGCGCAAACCAAAGAAAAGTGAAAATGGGAGAGAAGACTTATGTCGCAAGACACCCATAAACAAATGAAGAACTATTGGACATATACTGAGAATGAGAAAGAGCACCAGAACAGGAAAAGTTGAGTTGCCAACTGGAAAAGACTGACGAATGACCCACACATCTAGAACGGGAAAAGGAACATGAGATTCAGAACTACCCTAAACGGGTAAGACACCCACTGAACTGGAAGAAAATGATAAAAAAAAAGAACGGGAACGGACAAAAGGGATCATGAATGACAATCAAGTGACAATCATTGATTAGGTAGCTAAATTAATCAGGCAAGACAAGATGACATCCATGATGATTGAAGAAAGGCAATCAAGAAAACTCACCACATCCAAGATGACATCCATGATGATTGAAGAAATGCAATCAAGAAAACTCACCACATCCATGGTGGTTGAAGAAAGGTAACCAAAATACTCACCGCATACATGATGATTGAAGAAAGGCAACCAAGAAAATCACCACAGACCAATGGTATAGATCGTTGAAAATGTGGGTGTTCAAAAGTGTCTCGAACTGATTGAACTGAACCAAACCGAAAATGATCGGTTCTTTAGTCCCTGTGGTTCGGTTCGATTCGACAGAGCTACCAAACTGAATCTTCGATTCGGTTAAGAAAATGTTCAGTTTTTTCACCGAACCGAACCGAAACATTAAGTTCATATTATTGTTTTAGGTTTTATATATAATTCCATACCGAGCAGAACCGAAACAAAACTTTGATTCTATATTATTTTTTTGATAGTATCATTTTAAAATTATTTAAAAAGATTATTTTTTAATTAACTATACCAAACCGAACTGAACCGATACTCATGGTTCGGTTTGATTTTATTACCGAACCGGAGTTTTAGTTTGGTTCGACCTTTCACCAAAAAACTCATCGAACTGAACCGTCATTTTAGTTTGGTTCGACCTTTCACCAAAAAACTCATCGAACCGAACCGTCAGCGCCCCCTACTTAAAAATTTCTCTTGTTTTGAAAAAGACGGATCTAGATCCTTATGTACCGAATTCGCAAAATTGAGAAACGAAATTTAACAAAATTGAAACATAAATAATTAAATTGAAAATTTAACATCTTAGGGAACCAAATTACTTGATATTAAAGACATTTCTTTTAAGTTCTAAATTTGTGTACTATTTTATACTTTGAATTTATTTCAGCGGCTCCACCTCATGAATAGTCTGGACCTAAAAAGGCCACGTGTGTAGTTTCATGCATTGTGTTCGTACAGTACATTTATGTTGGAGCTTCGGCACGGTAAAGAGGACATCTATGAAAATTTAATTTTAGCTAGAAGAAAAGATGGTCAGAACTTAATTTTTCATAGGTTTATAAGTATTTTGATGTATTTCTTGTGCAAGTGTCTTGAAATCTTATTTTTTCCGTAAGTATATAAGTCTTATGGTATGAACACCTCATAATTTGCTAATTGTTCATATCCAATTTTATCTAAGTGTGAAAAAATTATGTTTGAGTTGGTATAATTTTTTTGAAACCTATCCCTGTTTGCAAAATATTGTGAATTTGATAAAAATACTAAATTTTGAGACTAATAAGAAAACAAGATTGTGAGGATCTCCTACTAGTTTGTCCGTTTACCTCCATTTGTATGTTATATTACTTGATGTAATTATCTTCGACTAACTCATTATGTGTTCTCCTTCCATAAAATAACATTGTATATAATTAGATACAATATTATTCAGTTAATATATATACATCTTGTTCTTACTTTCTAATCTCGTTCTATTCATCAACCGTGATAATTTTTATACTTGGCGCATCAAGTAAATTTATCAAAACTATAATACATTAGAGACATTAAGTGTTTAGTTTACTATGATCACATAAATAAATTCTGTTAAGTGGCACTAGATCATTTACTTGAAAGTGTCCACAGACTCTATTATTGGGAATTTATTCATCCTCACTATCTGATAACTAAGTTATCTAGCTCACAAATACATTAGTCTATAGAATCTCAACCATAGTGGATCAACACAACTGAACCATTAAATATATATAAGTTCATAACTCTCGTTAAGAGCACTCATAATTTAATAGCAATGAGTTATGATGTTCTAAATATAATACTTTACCTGAAAATCAAATTTATTAGTTTATTCAATGCATTTCATATTCACTACCACATCAATCAGGTACACCACCTAGTGACCAAGGTAAGTCACTCTACATGATAGAAATAATGCTCTATAGTCTATCTTAGTAAAAAGCCTAACATAAAAGTCTACATTTCGAGTCATAAAAAACTCTTGGTTAAACATCTTGTCCCATGAGCTAAACTTCTTAGGATCCATAAATCAAGTACTATTTTTTTAAATAAACGAGTACTATATTAACGAAACCCATTGTCTAACAGACATAAATCTTCTACAATAGGTGGGGTACAGCCCAACCAAGAAGAAGAAAAGTGAACAGAAATAACATATCTCGCAAGCCGATCAACAACCGAATTACACTTTCTGAAAACATGCTTAACACTACAATTCTAATGAAAAGACAAAACATTACGGACCTCCTTCAACAAGTCACCCTTTGGGGAAAACGACAACGAGTTTGAAAAACCTGCTTGGCATAAATTAAGATTATTCGATTCTACAGATGAGATAACAAAGGAGTTTTCACGAGCAAAGCACAAGCTCTTAAGAAGAGCACCACATTTTGCTGAAAATGGAGCAAGTTTTGCTTCCTGAAAAAAAGCACTTATTAGCCACATTTCCAAGACAATCCTGAATCACCACACCAAAACCAGTCCCATGAATTATGCAAGCTGCATCAACATTTCGTTTGGGAAGCTGCTCCTCGAGCTTACACCAGGTAGCCACACCAAGGGAAAAAACTCTGGTAAACGGGTTTAAGAGGATGGTGAGCGACCCTGTTATGATTTTATATAGTGCAAGTGTACACTATCGTCGTCAAGTAATAAATTTCTATATAATAGAGTATCCTACACAGGATAGATTGATATTAATTATTGAAATTAACTAAATGCTAATTTTAATTGAGAATAATGAAAAGATGGGATTTTTGGATTTTAAATTAAACTAAAATGATAAATGCTAGATATGGATAAATAATTCAAAATTTAAATAGTTAAAAACTCTAGGATTTTTTATTTCACCAAATAAAAAATGCTCAAAATTCAAAACTCAATCAATGTTTATCAAATTATTGACAAGAAATTTCTCTAATATAATTATCAATCTTTCTCAAGTATCGATGACAATGAATAAAAACCCACATCTCTGTCAAGATTAAATATATTGAAACTCATTAAGCACAAGAAATTACAACTACTACAATAGATCAATAATTGTCTCTAACTTATGAAACTCTAATGGTGTTATAAATAAAGTGAAAAATTTAATCATCACTTATCAGTCTCAGAATTAAATCTAAAATCGTACAATAGTTGGCTAGACGATCACAAGCATTAAGAACAGATTATAACACTCGATAATACTAAATAAACATCGATTGAATTAAAAATCAAAACTTGATGAACAATCATGGTTGACTACGTCATATCCCTAGATAAGAAATTTAGAACATACTAGAATAAGAAAATATTCTAATAATATTCATGAACATAGAGGAAAATAGAAAGAAAAAACTAGATTTGAGGATGAATTGAAGTTGAGATCCGTCTCCCGATTGGATCCTTCATTTCCTTTCCCAAAAAGCTTTCTCCTCTGCCTCTCACGTAAAAGTCACCAAAAGACTTAAAATATTCTATGTATACACTAGAGTTTGATAAGGATAAAACATGAGAGAAAAATTACGAAAAAATATTATCGCACCAGCATTGCGACGCTGGCTAGCCAGCGACCAAATCTGGGGCGCTGGCGTGTAGCAAGCGCCTAGCGCCCAAGTGATGGCAACTGGTAGCTGCTTGCTAGCGCCTAGTGGTTTGCACCCAACGTCGTGACGCTGGTCATTCTGCTTAGGTCCATTATTTTCTCATTTTCTTCTCATTTTTGCCTTCTAAATCTTTCCAAATCAATCCCAATGCATCAGAATATTTTACCTGTAAAAATAAAAATAAATCAAACAATAACTCTAAAAAAACCAACAAAATTAGTGTTAAGATTAACCAAAATATGAGTGTGAAACACACTTGTCTGACCCATTCTTGGATAATAAACCTAGTATTATTGCTTGTGCACTCTTCACAAACATATATCATATATAATGTAAGAATAAATTATTTATTATAATTAAAATTAAATGTCTCAATAAATATAATAGATTTTCAACGCGGACACAATCCTAAAAGGAGGACTAGGCAAAAGAACATTGTAAATTTACCCCAGAGATGACATACCAGCCTTCTATCTCATAGAGACATGATTGAAGGATGTATTATGCTAATCAGAAAACAATAAGAACCAAAATCAGAAGCTTCTTTCATCTTTTTTCAATCAATCGAGAAAATAAGTTGCGATTCATAGACCTGATCGGACAAGACAAAATTGAAGAACAAAATGTTCGCTATTCTTTGTGGATGCATGCATCAATTCATTGTCCAAAAAGATCTAAGAAATAAGTTTTTACTTATAAGGGAATAATCGTAAAAGAACAGACCAACTTAAATTAGGCCGTAAAAATTTGGCCTTTTGTCCAAATGATACTTTTGAGGCCATTCTTTAAGACAACAAAAATAAGGGGAATTTGCAGGAATGGCCCTAATTACTTATATTATTCTGAAAACAAATGAAGTCTAAAGAGGGAACGGATCCGGATCCCCTTTAATCAGCAGATTTCAGGCGATCAGAGCAGATCCGCTAAGCACAAAGATCGAAAAAATGTAATGTTCGATTTTAACAAACGACCTAGATGGAACATTATACTCTTAAATTCAACCGCAAAAGAGAGGATCCCGTTCCATCCAAAAAAACTGGATAAAGTCCAGAGAAACTCTTTGATTTAGTCTTACATAAAAAAGATGGTATAGGTTGAGCAAAGTTGTTAATTATTTATGATTGTAATTTAAATAATGATATTTTATTTTGAGTAGTTCAAAACAAACCAACGATGAAGATCATTACAAAAAATATCTATTTTGAAAAAGGCGATCAAGACCTTATGTACCAAATTGGAAAAACTGAGAAAAATTTGACAAAATTGAAACATTAGGAATTAAATCCAAAAATGAAAATTTTAGGGAACCAATTTAATTGATATTGGACACAAGACTTTCAAATCTTAAATTTTTGTCCTATTTTATTTTGTAATTTATTTCAGCGGTTCCCCTAAAAAGGCAAAGTGTGCAGTTTCGTGCAATTTCTACGTACATTACAATTATGTTGGAGCTTTGGCACAGTAACGAGAACATCTTTGATAGTATAATTTTAACTACAAATTATTCAGTATTTTTTTAGCTTGAAGCACTATTGGCGGTTAGAAACTTTTTTTTATCAAAGTTACGTTATAAAATCTAAAAAGAGTGGATGAATATGACTCGAATATACAACCTCTAAATTATGAGTGGGAGGTTAATCAATTGCGCCAACCAAATTATTTTTTATAGCTTTATAAGCATTTTGATGTACATGATTATTTCGTGTACAATCGTTTTCCAAATCTTATTTTTCTATAAGTTTATAAGAGTTGTTGTATGAACACCTCAAAATTTGTTTAGTGTCCATGTCTAATTTTATCAAAGCTATGTTTAAGTTAATATAATTAAATTGTACAGATATAAATCATTCGCCAGCTTGATTAAAAAACTAAGTTAATATAATTAAAGGGTACATACTATTTAAATTCAAATATATGTAAAACCAAGCAAATGTACCGTTTTACAATCACTATCTTGAATTGAAAGATGTGAATGATATTAATTGTATTACTACATTTTGTTCTTTGTTCAAACTTTTGTTCCAAACATTGAAGTTAATGGTAATTGTATTTTTCAAACTTTTTCCTATGTCAGGTTAGTAGACGTGCATATGCATTTGATCATGAGCATGTCTCTAGATCTTTTGAATGATCTTGCCGATTCTTGTGGTAAACAAGGGTTAGATTCCACGAAGAAGTAAAAAAAATGAAGTTAATATATGAATTAATGAGAACCCCACCCCGTACAATGTAATAAGTAATCACAACAAACGTCATTTATATCTCAATAACTGTGTCCTGGATTACATTATATAATAGTATTCAACAACAACAAAAAAAACCTCGATCGTAGTGGGAAATAGAGATTGCAGTACGTACGTATTTGATCCATTCAGCGTTCTAGGATTCAAAAAGAGAGATGGATTATGTTGTTGTACTGGTTGTTGCTGTTGTTGCTTCTTTGCTGTCACTTTATGTTTTGTACACTCAGAAGTGTAGAAAGAGGGAAGTGAAAAATGATAAATGTGTGGAGACCGCTTCAAATGAAGAAGATTGCAGTAGTTTCAACGACAATGGAAGAAGTGATGTGGTTATTGTTGGAGCGGGTGTTGCTGGTTCTTCCCTAGCTTATGCTCTTGGCAAGGTGTCTCTCTCCACACACAAAGGAGATAATATGTTCTCTATTTCTCTATTTTTAAAATAAAAATCTTCAAAAAAAATTAATTATATCAAGCTTCCAAAGTAACACAAGTTTACACAACTGTGGTTGATATGTTCCTCCAAACGGATTTGCTCTATTAAATAGAAGAAAATAATTTAATCCCTAAAAGTGGTGAGACTGCAGAAAGGTTTTTGTTTAACATATATTTTTGCAGTTAGAGCACTTCTCTAAAAAATAAATGCTCAAGTAAGTGTTTCACAAAGGTTTGATTCCTTAAATTTCTTCTTAAAGAAATTAAATATGTTTAATCAATCGTGTTCCGTACCACTGATCAGGATGGACGTCGTGTGCATGTAATTGAAAGAGATATAACAATGCCAAACCGAATGAATGGTGAGCTGCTCCAGCCTGGAGGCTACCTCAAATTACTTGAACTGGGTCTTGAGGGTAATCAATTAATTTACTTTTATTGCAGTAAATCAAAATTCTCACTCAACCCTTAGATTCTTTAATTTAATTTTGTTTTAATCTTAGTTTTATTTTAATTAATGGATGCAGATTGTGTGTGTGAAATTGATGCTCAACAAGTTCATGGATATGTTATTTACCATAACGGAAAATATATTAGAATGCCTTACCCCTTAACCAATATTGAGTCATATAAAGGTGGCAGAAGCTTTCACAATGGGCGTTTTGTACAGAAATTACGCCAAAAAGCTGCTTCTCTTCCCAAGTATTCTTTTCTTTCTTTCTTTAATTAAAAAAGAAAAAAGAAAAAGAATTACCTTATCCATAATTTCTTTCCAGATGAATATTATTAACTTAACGAAAATGATTTTGTTTTGGCTATAAAATTTTTTCTAGTGTTAAATTGGAAGAAGGAACGGTGACAGCTCTGGTGACAGAGAATGAGACAGTCAAAGGCGTGAGATATAAAACAAAAGCCGGTGAAGATCTGATTGCCAACGCAGCTCTTACTGTTGTCTGCGATGGTCGCTTTTCCAATATGCGTCGCTCTCTATGCAGCCATAAGGTCAATACATCTATATATATAAAATCAGTATTGAATATAAAGGATTATTGGAAACAAATTACTTCTGTTCTGTTCAACAGACTTGAACAGTTAGCGCAGAGCTACCGAATACGAAAAAAAAAGTGATGTGATTTAAAAAGAATAGATATGGGGTTTAAATATTGGTATGTACATAATTGGCAGGTGAAGGTGACAACTGATATAGTGGGGTTTGTGGTGGAGAACTGTGAGCTTCCATATGCAAACCAGGGACATATCATAGTAGCAGAGCCTTCTTCACTCATGTTTTATCCTATCAGTAGCACTGAGACTCGTTGTTTTGTAGACATGCCAAGCCATAAAGTTGATTCCTTTTCCAATGGTGACTTATGCCACTACTTGAAACATGTGGTGGCTCCTCAGGTGATTAATTTGCTTAAATTAACTAATTATGCTCAGGAGTCAGGACTCTCAGAGGTTACTAGAAAACTTATTTAATGACCAAGCTTAATTTATTATGTTTAGTAATTATAGGCTTACAAAGTTTTTACTTATTTGTATAGCGAATCATATTAATTGGAGTTACTAATTATACTTTACTTTTTTGTGTTAGGCCTATATTTATGCCGTTGTTTTTTGAATCAACAGTCAGGATCAACCTCTAACACATAATCATCTCATGTTCACACTGAAAATCTTTGAGATCACCTATTATATGGTGTGAACATAATGTGATTATGTAAGATTGATCTAGGTTCTTGGAAAAACAACGACATAGAGATAAACCTAACATAAAAAGTAAAAATTATTATTTTATATTTTTGTCAAGAGTTGATGTGTATTATATATAAGTTTTTTACACTGAAGGACCCAGATGTAACCTCTTCTTTTATTTTATTATTAGGTCTTGTTTGGTCCTTCATTATATTTTGTTTATCTAGTTTTCTGAAATCAATAAATCAAAGTAATTTCACTAAATTAACGAGACCCATAGTCTAACTATCATTAAGTTCAACTGGTTTTTAAACAAATTATCAGAATATATTTATACGAAAAAAATCATAAATACTGCTTATTACTAGCAAGCAGCAAATCATGCATGAGGATATGCTTATTATAGACTTGTTGATATGGAGGAAACATGTATATATGTTTTGGTCAGATCCCATCAGAGCTGTATAGTGGTTTCATATCAGCAATTGAGAAAGGTGAGATAAGAAAAATCCCACATTTGAGCATGTCAGCTGTGGCTCTTCCAACTCCAGGTGCCTTTTTACTTGGAGATGCGCGCAACATAAGGCACCCCATTACTGCTGGAGGAATGACTGTGGCTCTATCCGACGTGGTTATATTACGTGATCTTCTTCGCCCTCTTTCCCATCTCAATGATCCTTTTGCACTTTCCAAACATCTTCAATGCTTTTCCACACTCCGGAGAGTACGTAATTCTTCTTACTTTTTCCTTAATACCTTGTCAAATTTAGCTTATATATATATATATATATATATATATGTATATATCTTGATTTAACATATATTTTTACTAAATAACACTAACATACCCCTATAGTTTATCTCATTTTTACTTACGCTTATTCATCTAGTTTCAAAATGACACTCCTCTACGTTCATTGTAATCAATACGTATAAGTTAATAGTGCAATTTCATTTCCAAAATGGCATCACCTACCATTTTTGGTAAAAAGTTTATAATGGTAGATAATTATTAGTTGCGGTGAGAGAATTAAGATATTCAGGAAGAAAGAAGAACTGTTTAACAGAAGACAAAGATATAGAAAGTAATAGAAAGTAATAGAAAGAAAGGATCAATGAAGAAGAAGAAAGTATCAGAGATAGAGAGTGAATATAAGACTCACATTATTATTTCATTCGTAAATCAAAGGTATGAAACGTACATATTTAAAGAATCTAAAAACAGTTAAAGGCAACACTTTAACTACCTTACAAAAAACACAGACTATAACTGCTATGAACATAATAGCAACAATATAAGCCTATACAGGTAAAACTAATCTTTACACTTTACATCCCCCTCAAATTGATGCCTGGTTGCAAGGGCATCCATTTGTTCTTTAAGAAAACAAAACAAGGTGTAGATAGAGGTTTGGTGAACAATATGCAAACTGATAATGAAAGTCTATGTGTTGAACTTGAAGATCCTTTTTTACCACTCTTTCAGTAATAAAATGAAAGTCAATTTCAACATACTTTGTGCGAGCATGGAAAATTAGATTAGAGGCAATGGTTATTGATGATGTATTGTCACACCACAATATAGGTAGTTTAAGTACGAAGTGATGTAGATCACACACAATATGTCTTATCCAAGACAATTCTTCAATTGTGTAAGCAAGGGCTTCATACTCAGCCTCTATTGAAGATCTAGCTACTATGGGCTGCTTCTTTGCATAACATGAGATTGGATTGCTGCCAAGAAAAATTACATATCCTGTTGTGGATCTTCTATTAGAGGGATCTTCTATCCAATCTTCATCACTAAAGGCTTATAAACAAAGAGAACATGACTTAAAGAGGATGCCATGTGAAGTAGTACCAACTATATATCTTAATATCCCTTTGACAACAGCAAAATGGGTTGAAGTTGGGACATGGATAAATTGGTAGATTCTGTTGACAGTTAGACTGATATCAGGTCTAGTGAATGTTAAGTATTATAATGACCCAACAAGGCTTCTGTATTCTGTAATATCTATGAGAGCGGATCCCACATGACTGTACAAACGAGACTTGGTGGAGCAAAGTTTAGCATCAATCATCCCTGCCTTTAAATGAAGATATTGAGCATACTTTTTCTGATTAACAAATATACCAATATAAGACCTTGTAATCTCAAGTCCTAAGAAGTATTTGAGTGAACCAAACTGCTGAAGAGAATGAAGAAGTTGATCAATGTAAATTGTACTAGTACCTGTAACAATGATATCATCTACATAAAGGAGAAGATATGTGAGAAAGTTAGCTTATGCTTTAACAAATAATGAAGTGTCAGCTTGTGACATAGAAAAATTAAGTGTGAGAAGATGATATGTAAAGGTATCAAACCAGGCTTTGGTGCCTGCTTGAGACCATAGAGGGACTTATGAAGCCTGTAAACATGCTTAGGAAATACAGTGTTAACAAACCCAGATGGATGCACCATATAGACTTCTTTATGTAGTTTACCCTGTAATGAGGCATTCTTAACATCAAATTACCTTAAAGACCAGCCATAATGAGCAGAAAGAGAGAATATGATTCTAACAATGGGTTTTTTATGAAAGGATTGAAAGTTTCATTATAATCAAATCTTGCTTCTTGATGGAAACCTTTTGCCACAAGCATATCCTTGTGTCTTGCAACTGAGCAATCTAGATGATACTTTAACCTATACAGCCATTTACAGATACCAAGTTCTTGTTGTTAAAGAGAGGAACTAAGGACCAAGTACCCTGATTTAATAAAGAATTATACTCATCTTGCATAACAACATTTCATTCAGGAAGTTTAGAAGTAATAAAGAAGGATGTAGGTTAAGGTATTTTAGAGAAGTTTGAAGCATGAAGAGCCATTTTCTTAGAGGTACCAGACTTTTATCTAGTTTGTATTTGATGTCTATTAGGTTGAGAAGATGGACCAGCAGTAGTAGATGCAAGAGATGAAGGTAACTGAGATGAGGTATGTGAAATATTGAGGTCAATGGTTAAGCCATTAGATATATCAAGAAATTGCATAGAAGAAACAGGCTGAGAAGTAGGAATATCAGTGAGACTAAAGATTGGGATTTAGGAACATCAGATTGTGAACTAACAAATGTGATAAATTGAGAACTAGCAGTATCACACATATTAGGAGATGTAAAATTATGCAGTAAAGGAAGGAAAATAGAAGAATCAAAAATGTTTTGAGTAGAATTAGTAGAGAGGAACGCATCAATAGAATTTTTGGCTATTTTTGCATAAGGAAATATTGTCTCATTAAATATCATTTGTAATAGCAATCAACTGCAGTGTGCCTTGGTTTCTGACATATTTGGCATTGAGCTGTACAACCTTGGGACTCATGATGAACATCTGGACTGAAGCTAAGACCTCCCTTATAAGAGGTTTGAGAGTTTTGTGAAGAAGAATGGGCTCTAAGAACTGAAGAAAATGAACAAGTAAAGTGATCAAAAGAATTTATACCTCTATCTGAATTGAATCTACCAGCATTAAACCTTCCTCAACCACTGAAGGACCTGTAATTCCTGTCTTTATTGTTACCTTTGTGAAGGTGTGAGTTTTATGTAGCCATAAGTGCAGTAGTTTAAAACAAACTTTCATGATGCCTTTGTTGAGATTCCAAGAATTTCTCTTTAGGTTTCAGTAAAACATGGGGTTCTTAAAGTGTCACGGGTTCAGCTCTTATTCTGATAGAAGTTCTAACCACATTATACTCGCTTGGTTGGCTATTGAGAGTATAGATTAAGACATTTTCATCCTCGAGTGTGACAGAAATTGCAGCAAGCTTATTCTTCATTTCTTTGATTCTTTGAATATATGAATCAAGATTCTTAGTGCTTTTCTTAGAACGTTAGATCTTGAAATGGATAAGAACCACTTTTTATGGAATTCCAGATCTACATTGATGTTTTACAACCTACCACATAGGATAATGCCATTGGTGACGATGTCACATTAATAAGAGTGATGAGAGCCCGATCTTGTGAAGTCCATAGATCAAATTTTGGATTAAGGATGGTGATAAGCCCTCATTTATCATTCGTAAGAAACTTGTTAGGACAAACAACCAAGCCATCAATGTATCCAAATACAAATGTGCCTTGAGAATGGAGGTAATTCGATATGTCAGAACGATAAAATTTGTTGAATCCAGACGTATAGAGATCAAATTACAGATATTGGACAAAAGAAAGATAGGTGTGAGTGGAGTTGAGAATATGCTCCATTAGAAGTAGTATCACGAGACATGTTTTGAGAAGTTACAGAAAAATTTGTAGCCATTCGACGTGAATCTTTTATCGCTCTGATACCATGTAGATAATTTATTTCCTTAGTCAATCAAAGGCATGCAATGTACATATCTACAGAAGCTAAAAACAGATAAAGGCAACACCTTAACCATCTTACAAGAAACACAGATCTATAGCTGCTATGAACATAACAACAACAATATAAGTCTATATCAGTAAAACTAATCTTAATACTTTACATGCGGTACCCTCAATTTTATTTGTATGAGAATATGTCTAAAACATCTTTTCTATTCTTTTTAATTAAAATTTGAAGTGGTTAAAACGAAAAATAATGAGATGTGAGATTGAAGAAGAGATTTTTGACATTTTCACATAAAGTCACTATAGGTGAGGGAATTCTGTATAGTCATAGAAGTTAAGAAAATATACAACAAATTTGTGTAATTTTATCTCCCTCACACGCACACTAGTGAACATGACTGATGTTGCACTTGTTAAAGCAAACAAAATAAATAATATGTACAAAAATATTTATGAGAGACTACACAATTAAAATATGAAAAAAAAATGTTTGATCTCATTTTAACTTACTGATGTCAAATACTAAGAATTCAAACTATTAGATTGAGTGTGTTTTTTTGTTAAAAGTGTTGTATTGTTAAAGAAACTTAACAACCTCTTTTGTTTAAAAGCAACGTAGCTTTGCTTGGATGAAAAACCATAAACTTCTAATATCCCACATAATGTCTATTGTTCTCAGTAAAGAAATCCAAGCTATATGATATGTGGTTTCATCACACTGGTGTTGTTAGATGAAATCTTATGTTCAATTAATCAAACTAATAAAATGTTAATTAGTTACGTGCACGAATGAAATGTGAGACAATACTGAATGCAACAAAAATTTTTTAAAGGGAACTATGCATTTTTACTTTTGTTCTTATTCATTGATTTGTTCATGAATTTTTCATATTCAGAGTAATTAATTAAGATGAAGGATGAATTTATGATTGAATTAATTGTACAAGGTCAATTTAGAAGATTTAAAAAATATTCGCTCTTCCAGACATTTTTTATAGATAAAGTAATATGGATATGAGGAGACTGTGTATGAATTGGTTTATTTTACAGCCAATGGCTACTACAATCAATGGAATGGCGACAACAATACATAGGATAGTGTGGGCGCCAGCTGACGAAGTGAGTAATGAATTGAAGGAAGCATGCTTGAGTTATATGAGTTACGGTGGTATATTCGCCTCCATACCAATGTCTCTATTCTCTGGCTTAAACCCAAGTCCATTCAGATTGCTTCTTCTTTTCATTTTCTCCGCTTTCTACACCACAGTTCGTTTGTTTCTTCCTTTTCCTTCACCTAAAGGCTTGGCTTTAGCCTATAAACTCCTTCAGGTTTGTGCTCCTCTTTATGTCTACTATTCTTTAACTCTTACTTAGTGTGCTCTTATAATTTGGATTCTTAATTTGCATGCGAGTAGCTTTTATAGAAAATGATTAAAAGAAATCATGGACAGCTACGAATAAATCAAAGCTACTATATTTTCTTTTACGGTGTATTTACGAGTGTTTGGTGACTAGAATCGGAACTTTTTTTAATTAGAGTAACACAACTTTAGCTAACAATTATTTCTTATACATCTTAGTAAGAAGCATTGGGTAGACTTTGAAGAACGTGTATGTGTGATTTAAAGTAGTGTTTTGAAATGCATTAAAGCTGGACAAAGCAAAAACAGTCCCAAAGCTTTTAGTTAAATGTACCCTAACTTGTATTCCATTTGAAACCTAAATTATTTTTAGTACTAAGGATGACTTTTTTAGTGTTTCATTTAAAAGTATTTTAATGCATTAATAGAATAAATTATTGTAGTCACATTTATTTGATAAACCAGATTCGATGTTGATTTACCAACAACATAGAAAAAACTTAGGCATATTTGTTCATTTCCTTTCGTTGCTATAAAATATAAAAGAATGTCTATTTTAACATTTATGAGTTTATGTTTATATTTGGACTACTAATTAATAATATATCAATCCCAATACCTAGGTAGTAGACCCTTACCAAACAACGTGTCTTACATGTTATATATAAAATTCGTTATGTAGTGACATATTAGAAATGTACTAATATAGATTTTAGATGTTGTATATATATATATATATATATATATTAAATATTTTCATACTTGAAAGTAAGATGAGTTAAATTCAAAATTAGATCGTTGTTTAAAAATATTCCATATAGCATTACTTTTTGAATATTTTTTAGAAAATAATTTTACTTAATTAATTTGTCACATTCCTAATAAATGATTATACCATTCATAGCTATTGAAAAATATATTAATGTATTTCTCTAAATTCATCTTATGAAATTTTTTGTTACTAATAACATAGTTATTACATAATATAATTTTTACAAATTACCACGAACAAATTATTATTTAAGGCATAAATGTTTTAGCATATAAAAAATCTCAAAATTAATCTTTACGGACATTCCGTTCATAAATTATACAAATATTTAATTTTCAAATTATTTATAAAATTTATTACGTAAATGAGTTTAATGAAAAAAATATGTAAAACACCTAATTTGTAGGATATTTTGAAGGTGCTTAAAAAGTGAAAAGGGAAATCAAAAGTTTCTCAAATTTAAACTCATTATAATATAGTATATGTATATGTGTGTTGTTTGAAACACACATTAGTATATATAAAATACTTTTACAAGAAACGATTATTTTTCGAGTATGTTTGAGATTACTTGTGATCAAAATTACTTTTAAGAAATACTGTTTCGTTGAAAATTGTTAAATATACATATTTGTATGAAACCACTTAAATAGATGTTTCTTATAAAAGAATTTTTAATACAAATATGCCTCAAACAACAACTTTGTCAAATAAGCATGATATAAAAGTATTTTTAAATATTAAGTGTGGTTTTCAAGTAAAATCATTTAAACTCAGACACGTTTTAATACTTTTAAATATAAATAAAATATTATTCAAAAAATATTTGAAGCACTCATACATAAAAATAGTTATAAAATAACTTTAACTAAACTAATCTAATATAAATAAAAGTATATCTTGTCGTAAATATTTTCATGTACACATTAAATATATATGCATTGATTTCATTCACATGTTTTTTCATTGATTCAGAAGACGAGAAAGATCATTGTTACTATTGTGAAGCAGAAAAGACTTGGACAAATGTCGATGAGCGGAAACGAAAACCAAGCAATTCACTCTGCTGCTGCTTCATTCTGATTATTAGTCTAACAATAATGAAATGGAAATGCATTTTTCCATTTTTCCATTGTGTGTAATAAAGTAATATTATGCTATTATGTTATTAATTTAATCTAATAATGATTTATCACTGTCACTAGCTTTATTTGTGAGAAAACATTGCTTTTACGTGATCTCGTAATTTCTCTCTCTTTTTTTCTTCTTCTAAAGAGTTAATTGTAGACCTTTTAAATGTGACACTTAAGTCTCTGTATTTACAATCGTGACGACTAACTAATTATCATATGCTCTGTTTTCTGATAGCCCAGATCTAATTAGGTGAAAAAAATCTTATCACATGTAATAAAGAAAGAAAATTTGAATCTAGACGACTAAACCTCACCCTCTGATGTTTCGTTGGGGACGTCCGTAATCCACATCTGATAATCCCCTGCATTCTCTGCAACCGAGGATCATGATTCAAACCCTCTTCTAGAAACAATTTTACTCTATCTAGCCCCATTTCGCTAGCTCACTTCCCCATTCCTTAGTCGTGTTAACATACACACACATCTAGACTAATTATTTGACTATCACATTATATTACATTTTGTACTGCACTTTGTAGCTCATACTAAATGTTATTATAAACCTATAGATAAGCTCTCATATGTATGTATTTTCGTATATTGAATATATTGATTTACTTTAACATGGTATTAAAGCTTGGTTCTTTCCTGCCTCAGACTCGATTTTTGTCTGTACCTGTCAAGCTCATGGCACACTTCGCGTGACGGGGGAGATGTTAAGAGATGTAATCTCACATTCACCATGGGTGAGACTTTGTCTATGCTTATATACATGTTGGGCCACTCCATCTAATATCAGTTAGTTGAGTTAGAATCTAATATGTTATCAGAGTTAAGATTCTGAATTCTTACCTCTTACCTGATTCTGACATTTGTTAAAAAAAATTCTTCTATCAACATTTTCGTATACCCCAAAAAATATTCACACTATTTTTTTCACCAGAATACTCAAAGGCATCAACACCAGTTGGTTAAGTTAGAATCTAACATGTTATAGAGTTATTCTTTTTGTTCATAAACGTTAACCACATTTAGCACTGACCATTATAACTATCCATTATCTTTAACAGTAAGACGTTTTTTCCTCTCATGTTCTACATCGTTGGGAATCCATCCATGAGATACCATCAATACTGTCAAAAAATTTCTTCAGATCTATAAAAGTACAAGTATTTGGAAGATTTGATACTTGTCCCAAACTACTCAAAAGCTTTGTATGTTGGATTCTATGAAATTTATGGTTGCGTAACTCAATTTGAAGAAACCGCACAGGCTGTCGATCGAGATTTTTTCTTTTTCTCTACTCCAATTCTAGACCCGTAAATATGTCCCGACCCACAACGTATGACTTGCTTTGACCAACCCACTTCCTGGCTACTATTTCTCTCTCTTTTCAGATCTGCTCAGATCCGCCTGTGCCTACTCTAACCCAGCTCATGGCACACTCTGCGTGAGGGGATAGGTGTTAAGGGATGTAATTCCACATTCACCGTTAGTGAGGATCTGTCTGTGCTTATATACCTCTTGGGTCACTTCACTTAATACTAGTTGGTTGGGTTAGAATCTAACATATTATCATAGCTAAGATTCTGAATTCTTTCTGTTCCCTGAGCCTGACATCTCTGTTCAAAAACTTCTTCTGTCAATTTTCCTGTATAACCCAAAAAGATTCTCACTATCTTTTTCACTAGAACATTCAAAGGCATCAATACCAAAAAAATTCTTGATCTTTCCTCCCATTAGCACTGACGCCATAGCCCAAAAAAATTCCTTATTCTTTTTATCCATAAACGCCGACCACCATTAACATTGGTCATTATAATTGTCCATTATCTTAAATAGTAAGACATTTTTTCCGCTCCCATTCTTCACATCGTTGGAAATCCATCCACGAGACACCATCAATACTTTAAAAAATATTTCTTCAAATCTATAAAAGTACAGATATTTAGAAGATCTGATACTTGTCTAAAACTAGCTAAAAAAGCTTCGTCTGTTGGATTCTATGAAACTTTTGGTCAAGTAACTCAATTTGAAGAAGTCGCATGCGCCGTTGATCAAGATTTTTTTTTCTTTTTCTCTGTTTTAGACCCATAAACATGCTCTGACCTATAACTTGCGACTCGCTTCAACCAACCCATTTCCTGGCTACTATTTTTCTCTATTTTCAGAACTGCCTAGATCCTTCTGCGACCGCTCCAACCCAGATATGACTTGGTCGAACTGCAACCTCTTTTTTTGTTTATTTTTTGTTTGCTTCAGATCTGATGCAGACCTGCACGTGTGCACCTGCTTCGACCTAGATTTGGCCTAGCCTGCCTGCAATTTGTTTTGGTTCATTCTGTTATATTTTCATGATATGATCGATTTGTCTACAACCAGTTTCAACCTATCTAAACTAATTTGGATGAACCCACTTATTTCATTGAATTAGAACGAATATCCAACATACATTTGATCAACACACCATTGTACTTGCCATTATGTGTCTTTTTAGGGCATGCTCTTTTAAATCTTAACAAACAGTCTCACAATCAAACCCGGAGTAGACTCATGAAGTATAAATTATCAATGCGAGCTTTCAACAGATCATTTTCCTACTTTTGCCAATCATGATGTGTCTAATTATCATTCTTTTTCAATTTTTGTGAGTGATCTTCAATACATCATTAAACATGTTCTTGCTAACTTTGGTATTCGATCTATTAGTGGTTTGTTTGCTACATCAAGCACATCTTCTTGATTTATTGATTCTGCTTATTGCAATCACATGAATTTTGACTCTACTCTATTTGTCACAAAGGAATCTTGTTATTATATACCTCTAATCTCTATGATTAATGTACCATTAATGCCTATTAGTTACATTGGTCAAATATCTTCCTCAGATTTGTCCTTATCTAACACTTATTTCATTCTGAACTTACTTTAGATTTAATATCTGTTGGTCAATTAGTTAAATTTGGTGTTGATGTTACCTTTACCAATTCTGACTATTGTGCGCAGATCGGCAGACTAGGAAGATACTTGGGATAGGTTATGCGTCTGTTTGAACTCGTTAACCTTCACCTACCTCACCAACTTCACTTTCCCACTCACATAACTAGTTCTACTACTTCCACTCCTACTTTGAATACTTGGTATTCTCACTTAAATCACACATCATTTAGTTATTTACAGTCTTTAATTTCTAGTGGCCAATTAGGACCTATCATTGATGAGAAAGCTGATTGCATATCTTGTCAGCTTGCAAAATAGTGTGCTATCCATTTTCATAGTAGTGACACAACTTCCTCTACACCTGTTATTTTAATACACTCTCATGTATGAAGACATTCTCTAACTGAAACTATGGGGGGTCAGAATATTTTGTCATTTTTGTTAATGAATATTCCAGGTTCACATTGTTATATATTATGTATAGTATGTTTGAATTGCGAAAAACTTACTTTAAATTTGCTAACATGATAAAAATACAGTTTTCTAGTTCCATAAAAGTTTTTCATACCGCCAATACAAGAGAATATAGAGATACTGAGTTTTTAAATTTATTTTGCTCCTATAGTTTTGTCCTTCAATGCTTTTATCTAGGCAACTCTCAATAAAATGAAGAGTTGAACCAAAACATAGACATATACTGGAAACTACTAGGTCCTTACTCATCTCTGCCACTTTTCTTGAGATAATTTTTGGGGAAGCGTCTTTAACAGCTATATATACTATAAATCGTGTCCCTTCCTAAAACATTTCAAATCAAACTCCTTTTTAATGTGTCTATGGCATCCTAATTATAGCTCTTTAAAGGATTTTTGTAGTGAATATTTTGTTCTTCTAAAATCACATGAATGCACAAAACTTAAATCACGAGTTTGCCTATATTGAACAAAAATGATATAGGTGTTATGATTCCATGTCGGATCGTCTTCTATGTCTCATCATGTCATTTTCTGAGAACACAAAATGGTTTCTTCAATGTCAAAGTTTCAACTATAATCTTCCTCATACCTTCTATTGAATTATTTCATAATGAAGTCAATATCTTACCACCGTCTAATCTTTCTATAGTCACTTATGCACACTCTAATCTCTCTATAGACACGCCTACATCATTTTAGGCTTAACTAAAGTCACTGCACCATCTAAGGATCATGCTACATGTCCTCTTGAGTTATTGTCTACTAATTTATCTCTTCATCGTTCCGCTCAGCTAAGAGAATATGCTACTTGTCTTTGTTATTTTCATTGCTTTTCTACCATTCTCTCTCTTTATGAGCCTCAGTCATATAAGGAGGTCAGTTCTAACCCTTTTTGGCAGCAAGCAGTGGAAGAAGAATTACATATTCCTGAAAACACTAACACTCGGGAACCCATTGTAGGTTGTAAATGAGTATACAAGATCAAAACTCGTTCTGAAGGTTCACTTAATAGATATAAAGGTTATATAGTAGCAAAAAGGTATACACAAGAGTATGGTATTGACTATGATAAAACATTTGCTCTGGTCGCTCGTCTTACATTAGTTCAAAGTTTGCTTACAATTGATGTTGTTCATAAATGAAAATTGAAATAGATGGATGTCAAGGATGCATGTCTAACTGGTGAATTAATAGAAGAAGTATACATGGAGCCTCCTCCAAGTTACTATCATTCACCAAACAACATTTGCAAATTTATTTGGGCATTATATGGCCTTAAACAAGCTCATCCATCTTGTGTTAGGTTTGTATTTCACATCAAATTCTCATGACTAGGCATTATCTGTTCAAAATATGATAAAAGCATCATTATTTTTTTTTGTTTTATGTTGATGATACGATGATTAATGGAGATGATGTAACTGACATTTATGATTTCAAGTCTTTTCCTAGTCGTCACTCTAACGTGAAGGATCTAGGCCCTCTTATTACTTTCTTGAACTTAAGGTCTCATCTGATTCTGATTAATATTATCTTTTATAGGTTATATATGCTTCTGATCTTCTTCGAGCTGGAATAAGTGATAGGAAAACTACCCCCGCTCCTCTGGAATAAAACGTTAGACTCAAACCTCTTAATGGCGCATTAATCCACGATGCAGCACTTTATCAACAATTAATGTGAAGTCTTTTTTATTTAATTTTTACCAAACTTGATATTTCCCATGCAGTTTCTT
Organism: Datisca glomerata; assembly: GCA_003255025.1. Taxonomy (NCBI): domain Eukaryota; kingdom Viridiplantae; phylum Streptophyta; class Magnoliopsida; order Cucurbitales; family Datiscaceae; genus Datisca; species Datisca glomerata. The sequence goes on from QANY01000632.1 coordinate 537,242, forward strand.
ATGGTCAGCAAATTTTTTTCTGCTTCGTCCTCTACTCATTATGTAGCAGTCCTTCGTAATGTTACATTATGTGAAAGGTATCATATTTCATGTCTACACTTGTCAATTAAAAGTTCTCTTGAACTTCATGCATATGCTGACGCTATCTATCTCGAGGTACCATTCAACTTCTTTCAGTTACCTCAAGTGATCATACTACATACATATATATCAAGACTCATCCTCATGGACACTTTCAAAATTTAGTACGCAAACTCAAGTTGGCTTCTATTTTACCACCTTGAGTTCGGGGTGTTAACATTATTTGTGTGTGTGTGTGTGTCTAGACTAACTACTTTACTATATTCACATTGCACTTCACTTGGTACCTCGTACTCTATAAAAGTATAAGCCTATAAATACGCTCTCATATATACATATTTTCATACACTGAATATACTAAGTTTAGTACAATATGAACATGGATAGATTATTAGTCTAGATTAATATGTTAACACCCCGCCCCTAACTCAAGGTTGTAAAGCAGATATCATCTTGAGTTTGTATGTTAAATCTTGAAATCGTCCTGGTGGATGAGCTTTGATGAAAATATCAATTGTCTGATTAGCGAAAGTAACAAAATGGAGTTTAATGGTGCGTTGAGAGATGTGTTGACGAATAAAGTGGCAGTCGATTTCTATTTGCTTAGTGCATCTATGAAAAACATCATCATGTATAATATGAGTTACACTTCAATTATCATCAAGGAGAATCATAGCAGAAGAGTGCACAAAATCCATTTCTTCAAGTAACCATCGAAGTTAGAGAAGTTCTTTAAAGACATCAACCGTAGCTTGATATTCAGACTCCGTACTTGATCTAGCTTCACAGTTTGTTACATACTATACCAAGAGATTAGAGATTCTCCTAAGAAGAATAAAAAACATGTAGTAGAATGTCAATCACTATGATCACCTACCTTGCTCGTATTAACATAAGCATGCAATTTAAGACTAGTTTAGCTGAGAAGTGTAAGCCCTGAGCAATGTCAGGGTTAGTAACCATGAGATGAACATGACTTCCTAATAATTGAGGGTAAGGTGTTATGATATCAAGTGGCCACTTAGCGATGGATATTCTTACATGGAGAGCCATCAAGGGGAGTGAGATGTACATTTTATTCAAGAGGAGTGTGAGCAGTCTTACTGTCACTTATACCCGCATGAACAAGAAAATCATTAGCATAATTATCCTTAGAGTTATAATAACCATTAGAATCATATGAGACTTCAAGCCCAAGAATTGAGATGACCAAGATCCTTCATCTCAAAGTGGTGACATAAATATTTTTATATCAGAGATCTCATGGACTTTATCACCAGTATTTATCATATCATCAACGAAGAGGAAAAGAAGAATGATCTCGTATTCAGATTTTTGGAAAATAATGTAGAAGCATGAAGAGATGATGTAAATCGAAATTGTGCGACAATAGTATTGAATTTTGCAAAGCAAGATCATGGTGGTTGACTAAGTCCATAAGTTCTCGATGAAGTTTGCAAACTTTTTTGTGGTGGATGATCGTATCACAGAGAGGGTTTTATATATACTTCTTTAGATAAGTGTCCATTTCAAGAAGACATTTTCAGCATCTATCTGAAACAGTTTCGATTTACGAATTGCGGCCATAACAAGTAAACTTATGATAAAGGTAAGATAAGCTACTAGAGTAAGAGTGTCCTTTGCGTATTGTTTGTACTTTATAGCGATCAAAAGATCCATCACAATGTGCCTTAATCTTGTAAACCCACGTACAATCCACAATTGATTTTTCGGAAGGAAGATCAACTAAGTCTCAAGTATGAATACTTACAAGTGCTGCAACTCTTATTTCATTTCTTACTGCCAAACAGGATTAGATCTAGCCTCTTAGTATGATTGAGGCTAATTTAAAGAAAGAATATATAAAAGGTCCTATGAATCTGGACTACTCGGGTTAGAATGATGTGAAGCGAATAGCGACCAGTGTGTCGAATAAGACAAAAAAAAGTAAAAATTTACTGACAGTGCTGGCCCAAAGATTTGGGTTGGGTAGATCATTTCAAAGCTAGCGGGTAGCAGAGTAGGATGAGGTTCAGGGCACGGGTCGTGGAATAGGACACAGGTTATCAAGCGGCTGCGGGCCTCACAGAGAATGAGGGTAACAATCTGGAGCAAAAAATGCAATTGTTGTGTCGTTAGCACGTGGGTCGCATCTAACTTTCTTTGGTTAAGATATAGTGCCGAAAAAAGAACAATGTTAATCAGAGTAAGCTCCTGAGCAATTGGGACAAATTTTGGAACTTCAAACTCAAAGATTGGTTATGACAAATTTAGGTTGGGACAAATTTTAGTCTAGATTAAAATTTGTCCTAACCAATTATTAGTCTAGGTTAAAATTTGTTACAACCTACTCAGAAGCTTGGTCATGTCCTGCCTCATGTCAAATCTCTGTCTGTACCAGCTCATGGCACATTCCATTTGAGAGAAATGTGTTAAGGGATGTTATCTCACATCGATCATGTGTGAGAATCTGTCTATGCTTATATATATGTTGGGTCTCTCCATTTAATATAAATTGATTTAGAGTTGAAATTTGACAAATCAGAACCCAGCGAGCACACACACTAACTCCATGATTCACCTATCTACCCTTAGATTTTTTGTCTTTTGCCCTTGATTTGATGGTTGAATCATGGACGAAATGTTTTTTTTTTCATCTAAGTTTGCACCAACTCCTATAGTCAATGTAGTCTATTTTTAATTATCATATCCTCGAATAATTCAAAATGTATGGCAATCCATTCTTTTTGTTAATATTAATTTTTTGAGGTTTTGATGATGCTAATGACCTAGATAATTGAATGATGCCTCAATATTAACTATAAATATCTATGTTATCATAATATAAAATTTTTAAGGTTTAACGAAATGATTTAATGGATTGTTTAAAATTATTCGAGTACTTAATTGAGAAAATTAAATTTATGGACCAAATTATGACTTACAGTAATTTTAGAGGACCAAAAATATATTTTATGATATTGAAATAAGTTTCATTAATCATGATAAAAATGTATAATTCTTCTTAGCTAAATTGAATTTCTAAATTAATTATTTGTTTTTCCATTTAAAGAAATGAAATAACGTGGTCTTGATTGTTTCAATCACGTGTGAATCACATTGAATGGATATAATCTTAACAACAGTTAATTTACGGACTAAAATGACGACATAAATAAAATAAAATAAAATATAGGGATCAAAATGACAAAACATGTAAATTTTAAATGAATAAATTGTATTTTCCCAAATAGCAATCAACTCCATCACCATTTTAATTTCATTCTAGTTATTTTCGAACTCATTCAATTTCATTATTTTGAACCAAACATCAACTTCACTTAGTGTCGAACTCCGCATGAATACTTCAAGTAGTGGTAGATTCGCTATTATTCATGGCATCTCACGAAACTTAAATTACATACATCTTATATGATGAAGCTTGAAGAGCCACACATGAAAATTAAAAATCATGCTTCACTTAATTTAAATAGACCTGATTCAGAATTTTAATTTGCCAATATCTATTCTATTTTTAATTAAGAGAACTAATAAAATCTATCAATTTCTAAAAGTCATTAAATATCAAACCAAAGGCAAAAAGATGCACTAGTCTTGATCCATAAAAAGTTATGTACCCACTGATGATTTTCGACTTAATTAAAGCAATTTTTTTTACGAGGGGCAAGAGAATTACAAGTGGATCCAACACACCAGGAGGCTTAAAATCCTCTGCACAACTAGTTGGGCTAATATCTCTGGCCACTTAAAAACCAACTTGCTTTGTCTTACAAATTAAGTGCAATAATGAATGACTGGAACAAAAAGAAGAACGAAAAAGAAAAATTATTCTCTTACTCCACCTTCCTGCGGCACTGCTTTTCTAGCTAGAATTTCAGGCAGACCATTGTTTTCCTTGTAACAAAGTATCACATTAGAATGATTGAACTCAGAACAAACTGTTAGGCAGTCTCCAGGCAAACAAAACAAACTGTCAGGAAGTTTCCAAATAGGGGATGCTGTTGTTGAGCTTGATGGGAATACAAAGTTGTCCTCAGGACGAGGGAAGCTCTTGGTCAGTTGGCGCGGTGGTTCGTCCTTGTTTTCTCGAAGCTTGATGGCTGTGTAGGTAGTTGCACCAGCTATAGCGCCTATGGTGGGTGCTACCATATATATCCAAATTCCCTTATAATTTGCTGCTGCAATAGCAGGGCCTATCGTTCTCACTGGATTCATGGAGGCGCCTGTTGTGTTCCTGGCCAATGAGGAAGACGTTTATAAAGATTGTGTTTTTTTAATGAATAAATTCCAAGTCCAACGGGAACTTGGATGAAATATGTAGCAAGTATTGTATTGGTTGATGAAGTGAGCACAAGAAAAGTGGAGTAGAAAGAAAAATTAACTAACCCTGCTACCAGAATGTCGAGAAGAACGACACCTCCAATTGCAATACCTGCCAACTCTCCAACCTGTTACTTACAACACAAATTATTGTATAAAAAGATGTGTCTTATGATAAAAAAAAGTAGATATAGGAATATAGGATTGAAGGCAGATGTACATACCGCTCGAGTATCAGTAGCAACAGCAGTGATGACAAACATAAGAATGAAGGTGGCAATGAACTCAAGAGCAAAAGCTTGGCCAATACTAACAGAAGGAACAGTAACACCACCAGACATGAATGGATGGAAAACACCTTTGAGAGAAAAAGCAGCACATATTGATGCTAAAACTTGAGCTATTATGTAACCAGGAACATGACTCCAACGAAAATGACGTAGAGATGCAAATGCAAGAGTGACAGATGGGTTTAAATGTGCGCCTGAGATGTGTCCTATTGATAGTATTACAGCCATTACTGCTAATCCTGCGGATGTTGCCTTTCCAATCAGAGTCTCTGCCCCATCGTACTTTTGGTCAACAATTGGAGTTGCGGCTGCACAAAACACCATAATGTATGTTCCCACAAACTCTGCTCCAATCTGCGTTTTTTCATTTGTTTCCTTTTTCTATTAGTTATTTAATTGTGCAATGGGCTGATAAACGGTGAAGAATATAGAGTCAAGAAAAGCAAAAAAAAAATAATGATATCATATTGTGATTATTAGTATATCAACTTGATGTAAGTGCACAAAAAATAAAGTAAATAAAAAAACACATAAAGTTGTATACAAGAGTTTCCCGAGAGCCTCCTCAAAGAGACGACACACATCTTTTCAGTTTTCACTCAATCAAGTCAGGAAAATGTCATATCTACTCAAATAGACACAAATAGCAGATCGAGTTAAATGGAGTTAGAGGCACTCAACAACATGCCTAGAGGATTAGGTAAGGGTAGCTCAATAAAGTTTGAGGCCCTGGGCGAAAAGTTCTTGTATGTATCTTTAGATATCTAAAATGTATTATATATAATAAATGAGATTTTTGAAATGCAAAATTAGTCCATCCATTTGCAATATATAGCATTATTGAGGACTTTATTTTGAGTTCAGCTTTTTTACCAAAATTACGTATACGAGAGTTTACTTTTACATTTTTTGACAATGAATCTTTTTCAATGATTTTGATTGTTAAAAATTAATTATAACCAAAAATATGTTCGTTTTAACTAAAGTAAATAGTGATGGATAAAATTTGTAGGAGAAAGTGCCCATTTTGTTTTGAAATAATGGGCCTTTTCAGTCCAAAAAAGAAAAGACTTCTGAAAGGGCCTCTTAGTTACTAAAAAGAGGCCCTCTATTAGTGTTTGAAAATTGGCGAAAAAGAAGCCTTATTAGAAGGAGTTAGTGTTCAATAACTATCCTAACTTTTTTGTCAAGAAAACAAGCCTAGATTAAAAACTGAAACTCTAAAAAATTTGGAGGTCCTACTTCAACAAAGGAGGTAGGCTCAAACCTCAATTGCCTTAAATTTAGGTCGGCTCTGGATTAGGTGTACGAGTATGAATAGTCATCCTGCATTTAATGCTTTCACCTATTAGAGTGAAGTGAATTAAGCGGTTTACGTGTATCAGATCGGGTCAAGGCACATTAAATTCACCTGCGTTTAATGTATTATCCTTCCCCTCATCAGGTTAGTCGAAGGACTTTCAACCTAATGACCCTCCTTCCAACTTTGAGAGATAAGTTCACTTCAACCGTGTATCTACTCATCCTATGATTTTGTGTTCTTGTGTGTGCAGGATGACAATTCATTAAATGAAACACACGCACGTGTTGTGTTGCGGAAATTTTAACAGTAAGAAAAGTAATATGTATGTAGAAAAAATATTGATAATGTTGTGATTTAATGAAGGAAATATTATTAATATATAGCATTACCAATTAATATATCGTATAAGAAGAGAATTGTAATAGACGAAAAAATTGGGTCCCTACATGCTCAACACTTTCTGTGCAATAGACGACAAGAATATGCTGTATGTCATTCAATCTTTCATTATGAAGTTGAAAGTCGTGGGGACTCAGGAGTTGATCAAGTCTTATATCAAAATTATCTAATTTATAAGAATGTACTACATCAACCTTCTATAGACAACTCTTATAATTTATCTCTACTCAGTATAGTTTTAAAAACTACATGGAACAATCATCAGTTCTCTTTTAACTATAAATAAGTTCATACACTACTGATAGATCATTATTATGACAATTATTTGTCACATTCTCAATTTTATTTGTTTGTATATTATATCTTGTATATAATTAGCTTATTTTCATTTTCTTTTTAGATTATATTTGCATTCCAGAGATCTTATTGAACAGTCAAAATCGCACATGACATGTGACATGATCTAAACTGGAGACTTCATTAAAGTAAAGAGGATCAGAACCGTAGAAGGGATCAGATAATCATAATTAATACATCAATTATAAGGCAATATAGTCAACATAGTAGTTGAAAAAAATACAAAAGGAGATCAGAATCGTGGGATGGATCTTACGGCTACGATTAATTCGGCAGTGACAAGACAATATAGTGGATAAGCTGAGCATGAGAGCCCATACCTGAAGAAGATCCCATCAATAAGGAGGGGCGCTCGTTGACAAAAATCGCATCAGCCATAAACATATGGGAGTGAGATTATCCCCATTTATTATTATTATTATTATTATTATTATTATTATTATTATTATTATTATTATTATTATTATTTTATAGATGGAAAAAATGGGTCCCTACGTGCTCAACACTTTCTATAGAAATAGACGACAAGAATATGATGTACGTCATTCAATCTCTAATTATGAAGTTGAAAGTCGTAGGGGGCTCAGGAGTTGATCAAGTCTAATATCGAAATTTTCTAATTTATAAGAATATACTACATCAACCTTCTATACATAACTCTTATTGTTTATCTTTACTCAGTATAGTTTTAAAAACTACGTGGACAATCATCAGTTATATTTTAATTATAAATAAGTTCATACATTGATATATCATTATTATTTGTCACATTCTCAATTTTATTTACTTATATATTATATCTTGTAAATAATTAACTTCTTTTCATTTTCTTGTTAGACTATATTTACATTCCAAAGATCTTATGTCATCACAAATTTGTATGTATGTATGCCTCTACGTGTGTGGATATATACATACATACAAAGGAGTTCAAGCACAAAATTGATTGGAAGAGAAGTATAGGCACAAAAATAAAAGATGAGTCATGGTTTAGACACCAAAAACATAGTTTAAGCCACCATAAATATTATGCACATGAATGCATGGATAGCGAAATTGGACTCTAAATAGTGGTAAATAAAAATTCCACAAGTTATGTTTTGAAACCACTAGCAAGGAGAGATTTGGCTTTCCAAATCATGAAGTTAGGAACAAAGATTAGAAATGGATATATACATAATTAAAGAACAAATAAAAACCTTAGTAGCAACATATAACTTTAATTATGTTAATTAAATTAATAGGATGAAAGTAACAAGGAAAAAAACCAATTTTTAAGCAAAAATTACCTTTTGTAAGAGGGAGACATTGGGTAGTGGGAGATCTGAAAGGCACTTTCTTTGAGGCATTGAAATTATTTCATGCAACAAAGCTTTCACTTATGAAGATCAGCTGAGCCTGCGCAACTAATTGATAGGAAAATTCTCTATATGTAGGATGAGAAGAAAAATCCCTAAAACAAAAGTGGAGGGGATGAATGACGATATATTATTAGTTTGTTTGTGTGTTGTTCTTTTATTTTATTTAAATTTTTTGGTATTAAAGTGCAAATTGTCATGGTTTTCTTTTTCAACTTATTATTATAATCTCAGCCAAGCCGTTGACTTTCATATGTTAATTGGATATGATAATTTAGTTTTTTTTATTTAATATAAAATTGAATTGAATTTTATCAAAAATAAAATAAAATTGATTTGTAGATTAAAGAGAATACTAGAATATACGCAGAATACGTAGGTTATTCAATTTGCATTTTAACTTGGACTTAATTTCAAATTTAGTTTATACGAGTATTCGAAATACTCTTACTAAGAGCAGGGTTATTAGCCCAGCTGGTCATGAAGTTTTTCCTCAATGTACTCTTAAAACAACTTTTAGTTCAATCAATATGGTAACGATTCAAGCTGATTTATGGAGGGTTCTTGTCCAACCAGCTCTTTCCAACTATATCCTTTATTCAATCAATAGTGTTAGTTGTTGGTCCCTGTCTTGTTCTTGTTCCGACAGTTATTTAGGGCCTGTTGGGGATGTTAAAGAGACTGATATGGAAAATGGTGATCTTGCCTCTTATGAGATGGCTGGCTGAGGATTGGACGTGGCACTGCTATGATTGAGCTTAGCTTAGCTTATGAGTGAGTTACGAGCTTGGGATATGGGTGCAGGGTTGGTGCCTCCTCCCCGCCTCCGACTCTCTCTGATTCTTTGTTGACTCTATGTAGTTGGGGTTAGTTTAGTCTGAGCCTCTGAGGTCTCTGAGATGGGAGCTTTTGATAACTCTTTTGTTGGCCTTGTCCTTCTTTAGGGTCATCCTCAAGATCATTTGTAGCTTTGTATAAAGAAAGGGGGATGCCAAGGGTGTCAAAGATTCAGTGCAATAGTTGGCTAGTGGTATCAATTCTTCTAGTGTAGCTCCTCAAGAAAATTGTCTGCCCAGAAAAACCGCCTATGCGGTTAACGAACCACTGTTTATCTCTCTGCCGAACGACGTTTTTACTTGTGGTTAATAACCGTGGGAAATAAGCCGAGAAAGCCTTTTGTCGGCGGTTCAAAATTGCAGGTATCGCTTTGCAATGTCAAAATTTTTACAAACGGTTTTGAACCGCGGTATAGCTGAAAAATTCAAAAATTTTACGGCGGCTTCAAACCACCGGTTGTACATTTTTTAGAACTATTGATGAAGCTGCTGCTACTGATATGAGTGCAAGACTTGCTCCAACTGCTGTTGTGTTCTCAGCTCCATCAGAAGATGAACCTGTTGTTCATAAACTTATGGCACTTTCGGTCGCGTAAACTGCCGGGGGTGGGGGAGAAAATAACAGAAAGTGTCAAATATAAGATGTTGGTTTGTAACTATTTACTGTTGGAGATAATAAAGGAAAGAGAAGTCAAAAGAAGAAATAAAATAAAAAGTGCGAATGAAAGTGTGTGATATGAAATTGAGTTGGATTTAGTCCCACATTGAAAACTCAAGAAAAAAATGTTAGGTTTATAAACTCAACACTCATGACTTGGGGTTAGCCCCAAGGGGCACCCTACATTTTGTGGGGAAGGGAGGACCTAGATGGCACATGGTCCTCCCCTCGCACGTGTCGCCATCGTCCGGCTCGACTCGGTATAATCCAGATCAAAGAATTATTTTTTTTGGATAAAATTTCTTTTGATTATTACTTGAAGAGGAATGAGCTTTGAATTTATCAAAGTTAAATAAATATCTCATGGATTATCTATATAAGATAATTCGACTTTATCAGCACTAATTTCGTGCTTATCTCCATTGTCCCCAATTTTTTGCATTACAATATCAACACTAACCAATTTTGTTACTTGATCCCCAAGCTACCCACGTTTTAAATAAAGGCAGTGTGTGAGCACATAAGAGAATTCGATTTTGATCTTCATTAGTGACTTCGTTTTTATCAACATAAAACAATCTGGTTTTCATCACCATCATCACATATCTGCATATTGAGAGAGAGATAAAGAAAGTTATGAGAGAGCCTGAGTTATTGGTTGTTATACTCAGACTTAGATCGTTGTATCCTGCAGAGGCGATTCGTCGTAGTCTCCAAGCATCTTGTGGAGGGTGATTATTGTCTTTAGGACATTGCTTACGAGCAATCCTCGATTTTCACCTATTTCTGCTTTAATTATTGGAATTTTAGATGTATTTAATTTCTCTATTTATTTGGAATTTCCTCGTAAGAATTCTAATTATTTTCGTTGTAATCGTCATTGTTGCATTTAAGTTGTATTCATTCCAATTTCATTGTACTGTTGGTTTATGAAAGCTTCTTGTTCCATTACCTACAACAATCTAAAGACAATAATTATGGAACAATCTACTAGAATCAAGACTTCGCATGCTGAAAGACCTGAGAAGTTCAAGGGGGACCACTTTAAACAATGGTAACATAAGATGGTCTTCTATCTGACCACTCTCAATCTAGCACATCTGCTGACGGGCGATATTCCTCCTGCACTGAAGGAAGGACAATCGAAGGAGCTAGCATCGGCACGAGAAGCCTGGATTCATTCGACTTCCTTTGCCGAAACTATATCTTGAACGGCTTGGTAGACACCCTCTAAAACGTCTACTCGTCATTCAAGATGATAAAGGAGGGGTGGCAAGCCTTGGAGAAGAAGTATTCCAAGTCGTGGAAAGACTTATCGATAAAGCCGGGATGAAAAAGTTTATCGTAGGGAAAGTCTTGAAGTACGATATGGATGATAAAAACATGGTAATCAGTCAAGTGGAGGAATTACAAATCATCTTCAACAATATGAAGTTCGAGGGGATGATCATGAATGAACCATTCCAAGTCGGGTCCATCATTGAGAAGCTATCACCTTCGTGGAAAGACTTTAAGAATTATCTGAAGCACAAGCGTAAGGAGCTTAGCATGGATGATCTGATTGTTCGACTGAGGATAGAGGAGGAAAACCGGAAGAATGAAAAGAAAGCAATGTGGGCAACCTACGGAATGAAAGCTAACGTGGTGGAAGGAAACAAATCCAATCAACCAAACAAGAAAAGGCAGACATCGTCGAGCAGTGCTCAGAAAGGTAACTCAGATAAACGCATTAAGGGCAGTTGCTGGGTGTGCGGTAAAGCAGGACACAGGGTAAATGACTGTCATTTTAAGAAAGATCAGAATGGTGGTAATCAACCTCGCAACAACGTAAAAATGAATCAAGCAAATATGATAAAGATAGATGATCTCTGTACTATGATTTCTGAAATCTATGTGGTCGCTGACACCAAGGAATGGTGGGTTGACACCGGTGTGACGAAGCATGTGTGTGTGACCGAAATGTTTTTTCAACTTATACAGAGGTTGAAAAGATGAAGTTTTCTATATGGAGAACGCCTCAGAAGTTGTTGTTAAGGGGAAGGGAAAGGTTGTGTTGAAGTTCACATCCGAAAAAAAACTCACTCTCCTAGACGTCCTGCATGTGCCTAAAATTCGTAGGAATTTGGTTTCAGACACATTTATGTAAGAGTGGATTTAAGCTTGTCTTTGATGCTGGTAAGTTTATTCTGGCTAAGGCATGGATGTTTGTTAGGAAGGGTTATAGTACTGGTGGTCTTTTTAGACTTAATATGTCTACTGTAACTCCTACTATTATTAATAATAATTATACTTCTTTTGTTTATATTACTGAACTGTCTAATATTTGGCATGCTAGATTAGGACATGTTAGTTTTCGATCCTTACAACGAATGATTAATTTAAAACTTTTGCCTAGTTTTACTCTAGAAAAAGGAAATAAATGTGAGATATGTGTATGATCTAAATTTGCAAGTAAATCATTTAAATCTGTAGAAAGAATAAATGTCTTACTTGATTTAATACATAGCGATTTATGTGATTTAAAATTAACACCTAGTAGAGGAAGTAGAAAATACTTTGTTATATTTATTGATAATTTCAGTAAAAATTGTTATGTATATATGCTTCGTTCAAAGGATGAGATTTTGGATATGTTTAAGACATACAAGTCTGAAGTGAAAAACCAACTTGGTAAAAATATCAAAATGCTTAGATCTGACCGAGGTGGAGAGTATGACTCCACTATGTTGTCTGAATTATGTGCTCAGCATGGAATTGTGCATCAGACTACTGCACCTTATATGCCTTAACAGAATAGGGTGGCTGAAAAGAAGAATAGAACTCTGAAAGATATCGTGAACTGTATGTTGAACAGTTCTGGATTACCCCAAAATTTGGGGGGGGAGGACTTGCTTACAACAAACTCCATACTTAACAGGATTTTACATAAGAAGACCAATAAGTCTCCTTATGAAGAGTAGAAATGAAATTTATCTTCCTATAAAATCCTAAAAGTGTGGGGGTGTCTCACAAAAGTACGAGTACCGTTGCCAAAAAGAGTAAAGCTAGGGCCTAAGACGATAGCATGTGTTTTCATAGGATATGAGTTGAACAGTGCTGCATATAGATTTTTGGTTATTAGGTCAGAGATTTCTGACATGAGTACCAACACTATAATGGAGTCTGTCAATGTTGAATTCTTTAAAAATGTGTTTCTACTTAATGAAGGAAGAGACAATCAAATTGTCAAACGAGATTTAGAAGAAAGTTCTTCTAGAGCTCAGATTGATGAAGAATTTGAACCTGGGCTTACAAAAAGTAAAAGAGCTCAAATGAATACCTCATTTGGTCTAGAGTTTCTAACATACCTAACGGAGGCCGAACCTCAAACCTATAAGGGGGAATGTCTAACTTTGACGCTCCTTTTTGGAAGGAAGAAGTAGATAATAAGCTAGATTCTATTATGCAAAATAACACATGGATGTTGGTAGATCTCCCACCTGGGAATAAACCAACAGGCTGTAAATGGATCTTCAAAAGAAGCTGAGAGCTGATGGTAATATTGAAAAGTACAAAGCTCAGTTGGTAACTAAAGGATACTGAAAGAAGGAATGTATAAATTTTTCCGATACCTATTCTCTAGTGACGAGAATCACATCTATCAGGATGCGGATTGCACTAGCAGCTTTGCATAATTTGAAAATTCACCAAATGGATGTAAAGACCGCTTTCTTAAATTGAGAATTGAACGAAGAAATCTACATGGAATAGCCCAAAGGGTTCGTGGTTAAAGGCCAAGAACGAAAGGTATGTAAACTTGTTAAATCTCTTTATGGATTAAAACAAGCGTCAAAGTAATGGCACGAGAAGTTTGATCACACAATATTATCTAATGGATTTAAGATAAATGAATGTGATAAATGTATCTACATTAAAGGTACTAATGATAAATTCGTTATAGTATGTTTATATGTAGATGACATGCTTAAAGTGTGATCGAATAAGGATATAATATCTTCTACTAAGAAGATGCTAATTCTAATTTTAACATGAAAGACTTAGGTCAAGTAGATGTTATTCTTGGAATTCAAGTAAAGCGAACTGAAAATGAATATATCCTTACTCAGTCCCATTATACAGAAAAGATTTTGAAAAGGTTTGAGCAATATGAAAGCAAACCTACAGTAACTTCGTTCGACCCAAACTGTAAGTTGAGGAAGAATAATAGAGTTGGAGTATCTCAATTGGAGTACTCACAAATAATTGGGAGTTTAATGTATATCATGAATTGCACCAGACCTGATATAGCCTATTCAGTAGGAAGGTTGGCAAGATATATGAGTAATCATGGACGTGATCACTGGAGTGCATTAATAAGAGTATTAAGGTACTTAAAATTTACTATGAAGTACGGACTGCAATACTCAATCAATCCACGAGTGTTAGAAGCATTTACTGATGCTAACTGGATATCAGACAATTTAGAGACTAAATCTACTAGTGGATATGTTTTTACCCTATGTGGTGGAGCTATATCATGGAGGTCTACTAAGCAAACCTGTATAGCTCGTTCAACTATGAAATTAGAATTCATAGCTTTAGACAAGGCTTGTGAAGAAGCAGAATGACTCAGGAATTTCTTAGAAGATATTCTGGTGTAGCCAAAACCAGTGTCAGCAATATATTTCCGTTGTGACAATATGGTTACAACCTTTAGAGCAAAAAATAATGTGTATAATGATAAGTCTAGGCATATCAGATGAAGACATAATACCATTAAGCAGTTGCTCTCCAATATGGTGATTTTCTTAGACTTTTTACGGTCAAAGGAGAATCTTTTTAACCCTTTGACCAAAGGTTTGTCAAGGGAACAAATAAAACAAAAATAGAGGGGAATGAGCTTAAAGCTTATTCAATGAATCATTCAGGTAGGAACATAACCTAGTTGACTGGAGATCCCAAGATCTAGGTTGAATAGAAAAACTGACAGGAATGGTTCACGTAACACACAAAGAAACTTTGTTTCTTCCCATTCCTATGATGTAATGAAAGTGTGCTGCCTGTCGACGATAAAAATGTATATTTAGTATTTAATGACATTGATATCTTGCTTACAAGAGTAGTATAGACAGAATACTCTTAATCATCATCACCTATGTCAAAGTAGAAGTGGGGTTATTTCTATGAGAGGTTTGAATGGCTTAACCTCTCTAAAGCTCTTATGAATGCGAGATATGTTCAGGACCAAAATGAAAAAAATCGTATGAACTCATATGTATTAAGATGAGATATGTGTCAAATTTGTTGTCTCGGTTTATCTCAGAGGAAGTTCAGTTCAAGAACGTAGTTCACTGTTCTTCAGAATCATCCGATAAATTCTCACTACGGAAGGTTCAAGTCCAAAAGACACATCTCCTGATGCATATCTCATATGCTCTCTCTCTCATGTTGTTTTCTAGCTAGGACACATTTCATTCATGTGGGCGATTGTTGGAGATAATAAAGGAAAGTGAAGTCAAAAGAAAGAAATAAAATAAAAAGTGTGAATGAAAGTGTGCGATGTGAAATTGAGTGGGATTTGGTTCCACATTGAAAACTCAAGGAAAAGATGTTGGATTTATAAACCCAACTCTCATGCATTGGGGTTAGCCCCAAGGGGCACCCCACATTTTTTGGGGAAGGGATGACCTAAATGGCACATGGTCCTCCCCTCACACGCGCGCGCTGCCGTCTGTTCAGCCGACTCAGTTCGGTTCGGTTCGGTCCGATCCGGGTCAAAAAATTATTTTTTTGATAAAATTTCTTTTGATTATTACTTGGAGAGGAAGACTTAGAGCTTTGAATTTGTCAAAGCTAAATAAATATTATCTGGATTATCTGCAGAAGATAATTAGACTTTATCAACACTAATTTCATGCTTATCTCCATTATCTCCAAATATAGTGGCACATGGTCCTCCCCTCATGTGCGCCGCCGCCGTCTGGCCGGCCCGGCTCGGCTCGGCTCGGTCCAGTTCAGGTCAAAGAATTATTTTTTGGATAAAATTTCTTTTGATTATTACTTGGAGAGGAAGACTTGGAGCTTTGAATTTGTCAGCACTAATTTTATGCTTATCTCCATTGTCCCCAATTTTGTGCATTACCTGTTGAAGATAATTAGACTTTATCAGCACTAATTTCGTGCTTATCTCCATTGTCCTCAATTTTGTGCATTACCTTATCAACACTAACCAATTTTGTTACTTTCTCCCCAAGTTGCCCATGTTTTAAATAAAGGCAGTGTTTGAGCACATAAGAGAATTCGATTTTGATCTTCATTAGTGACTTCATTTTTATCACCATCGAAAAATCTGGTTTTCATCACCATCATCACATATCTGCATATTGAGAGAGAGATACAGAGAATTCTGAGAGAGTCTGAGATATTAGTTGCTATACTCAAACTTAGATCGTTGTATCCTACAGAAGTGATTCGTCGTAGTCTTCAAGCATCTTATGAAGGACGGTTATTGTCTTTAGGACATTACTTATGAACAATTCTCGATTTTCACCTATTTCTACTTTAATTATTGGAATTTTAGTTGTATTTAATTTCTCTATTTATTTGGAATTTTCTTGTAAGAATTCTAATTATTTTCGCTATAATCATCTTTATTACATTTAAATTGTATTCATTCCAATTTCATTGTACTGTTAGTTTATGAAAACATATTGTTTCATCACTACTTACAACATTTACAATCTAGAGTACAAAAGGCATGAATATTATGAAAAAGGGCATATTAACCTCGACTGAGTATATATTGGTGCAAAAAACTACTGATATGGCCGAAACAAGAACTCCAAAACTGGTACATTTATCAACAATATTTAACAATGTCAAAATTTGTCATGTGGTAGCCTGTATGGTAACTTTTTTTGACATGACGACAGCTTTTTAAACATAATTCTCTATACAAGGATAAGATCAAACGCAAGATTCAGTCATTTAAAGAACATCATTAACCAGAAAGCATAACACAATTAACTGAATCGCTTACCATTGCAAACGCATTCTTAAGGGATGATGAGATATATGATTCTATCGGATCTTTATCAGTGGCAATGGTAGATTGCATTGCCTGCAGCAGGCATCACAAAAAACGGAAAATTTACGAAGCACATTTTAAGATGTTGGTCTAAAGAATGGAGAAAAAGGAATGTAGTATACTTTAAGCAGTGGACAAAATGCCAATGAAATAAGAATACTAGGGATTAATGACATCACATAACTACCAAGATTACTAATCCCCTTTTCACGGTCAACCAAAAAAATGCTTGCATTGTGAAAATGGTCCTAGAATGAGGGGGACTTCTTGTAAAGATAGTGCACTCTTTTATATCCTTTCCAATGTATAATTATGATAGTATCACTGGGAAATAATGATCTACTATACAGCTCAATGGGATTAAGCGTAGATCTTAGATATTAAGCTATTGATTTCTTAAATAAATTGACATTATCATCTCAAATATTCTGAAATTTTGAGAATCGATCTGCAACAAGTCATTTTACAGAAATCATCTTCAGGTTATTTTTCGTTGTTATGGATCGGATTTTTTTTTAACACTCTGGGATATGTCTGCTAGTGTTCTCTTAAAAGTCTGTATAACATGTCATTCACTTGTTTTTGCTTTAAATTAATATGCCTTAAGTAGATGAGCACCCAAATTCATATTCAACCAAATCATCATCACTACAATAAATATGACATTCTATATATTTTAAATACATGGTTCTTAATTTTCTCTTATAAAAAATTCAAAACAATAAAATTTTTCATGAATCATGTAAAATAATTCTTGTAAAAAAAGTAGGAGTGAGAATTTAATGGAGCGGGACTTAATAAAAAAATATGGGATTGAATATGAGATAAAGTGTATTGACCAAACCCGTCTCTCTCCCTAGTCCACTGCCCCTCGCGCCTCATTGCTCTCTCCTATCTCTCTTTACGATTACAGTCTCTTATCCTCTCTCTCTCTAGCACCTCTCTCTATCTCTCTCAAGCAACCTTCTCGGTCTCCCTCTCTCAAGCTCGTCTTACCTCCATCTCAAGCTCTTTCTCTGAATTTCTCAACCTCAGACTAACATCTTCAGAAATTAACTCCATCTTAGCTCGTCTGACCTCCATTTCGAGCTATTTCTCTAAATCTCTCAAGTTACGCTCACACCTGCTGAAATCGAAGGTCGAAGCTCTAAATTTCTCACGCTCAGACAATCTTCTTCTTTTTCTCGAAATCGAAGGTCTCTGTTTCCATGGTTTGCATTTTAGGGTTGACAAAATACCTATTTCAATTAGCCTGTTAAGTTTTTGTAGGTCTCTCAGCGATTTTCCCCTCAACCATTCTCCTTCGTTGATTTTCAGGTTTGATTATCTGGTCTTTTCTGAATCTTTCGATACTAACTGTTCCAT
Organism: Datisca glomerata; assembly: GCA_003255025.1. Classification (NCBI taxonomy): domain Eukaryota; kingdom Viridiplantae; phylum Streptophyta; class Magnoliopsida; order Cucurbitales; family Datiscaceae; genus Datisca; species Datisca glomerata. The sequence goes on from QANY01000632.1 coordinate 555,296, forward strand.
GGGCTTGGCTAGATTTTGGAGTTGGTAGAATATGTATGAGAGGATTAGTAATGACCATTGACTCAGGTTGTTCTCTAGTGTTCAAGAAGCTTGACTGGAAGGGGAACTCTTTTTCATTGAATATAACATGCCTAAAGATGTAGATCATACCAGTTGAGCTAAGACGCTTATAGCCCTTGTGAGCTTCACTATACCCAAGGAAGACACATTTAATTGAGTGAAACTAAAACTTATGACTCTGATAGGGTCTTAGGTAGGGAAAACAGCTACAACCAAAAGTCTTAAAACTAGTATAATCATGCTTTTGTTGAATGATGTCTGAAAATGTGAAAAATTCTTTAATACTGGTGTTGGAAGTCTGTTTATCAACTAGACAGAGCTTTGGAATGTCTCCCACCAATATCTTAAGGGCATTTTGGCTTGGGATAAGAGAGTTAGACCCATTTTATAATGTGTTTGTGCTTGCGCTCAACTCTCCCATTTTGGATACATGTGTAGAGGCAAGAATGTTTAAGAGCTATCCCTAAATTTTGAGCAACATCATTGAAAGGTAGATATTCCTTTCCACAGTCTGAGTAAACTTCTTTTATTTTTCTGTTAAACTAGTTTTTAATTGAATGAAAGCATGAGTTGCTTCACTTTTATGTCTTAAGGGATAGATCCATGTATGTATGTTATGGTCATCAATGAAATGTATGTAGAATCTAAAACCTGAAGTAGAACTAATGGGTGCTCGACCCAAAATGTCTGTATGTATTAGATCAAGAACACGTTTAACATGTGAGATAGAGTTCTTAAAAGGTAAGGCATGAGATTTACTAAGCTGACAGGAATCACAAAAGAGGAGTTCTTCATTAGATTTCAAGAAAATATTACACTATTTAAGAACTTGAAGTAAGACTTTGCTTGAGGGATGGCCTAGTCTCCGATGCCATTTCTCAGTCTTGACAGAACTTAGACTCTTGACACTAGGACATGACTCTTGACTCACTATTAATTGCATTTATTGAGGGACTAAAACTAGATCTAGACTGACTCTGTAGGGTGGCTGGATTTCTGTGAAAGGGCATGTCAAACTTGTATAAACCATTCTTAAGCTTCCCTTGTAGCACCACCATTCTCGTCTGCAAGTCTGTCACATAACAATAATTAGAGTAAAATTCAACAAACAGCCTATTACTAGTTGTAAGTTGTGAGACATTCAACAGATTCTTAGTGACATTAGGTGCCAGCAAAACATTATAGAGTCTAACAAGTTTCATGCTGAAAGAGAGGAGTTTAGTGTTTCCAATGTGAGTAATGACTAGTTGTTTCTATTAGAAACTGTGAGATAGTTCTTACCATTGTACTCTATCTTCTGGTTCAGATTGTTCAAGTCATTTGTCACATAGTTGTTTGCACCTGAGTCAGCATACCAATAAGGGTCATTCACAGTATTGGGAGAAGCAATGTAGCCATTGAAGGGATAAGCTGGTTGGCCTCCTTTGGACTCTTCATTTTGAGTAGGTTGGGATCCCGTGTAATTATGGTCACATCTATTCCAACAAACATCTGTTGTATGACCCAACTTCCCACAGACTTGAGAGGTAGGTCTTGGATTTCAGTTTGAGTTTCTTCCTCTCCCAAAATTTCTTCCTCCATTTTCTCTGTATCCTCTTGAGTTTGAGTATTAAGAGCCTCCTCTCCAAGACCTATTTCCTGAAAACATGTTGTTGTCTTGTCTTCTTAGAGTCAGGTTGGCAGTGGCTTGTGCTAGGTTTAGGTTGATAGTTTGATAAGTGTTGAGCTGCTCTAATCTTCTTTCAAATGTAAGCAGAGTTGTTTGCAACTTTATCCAGGATATAGACTCGTTATTGTCTAGTTGTACTACAATGGGAGTATACTCAGATTCTAAACCTGTAAGAATTTATGTAACTAGGTCACTCAAAGGAATGGGACTCCTAGCTAGAGTGAGGTTATTAGTAAAGTTCTTCATGATAATGAGGTATTCTGCTATCTTCATAGATCATTTTCTTATTCTTTGTAGTTCTCCTTTGAAATAGGTGACTCTAGCTCTAATGTGAGCTCATGAAAAACTTTTTGTTGCATTTCAGAGTTCCTGAGAGGTCTTTGCTCCCATTAGTTATGAGGCAACATCAAAGTTCATTATGCCATGGATCCAACCTAGAAGTAGTTGGTCATTGGACACCCATTCTTCATAATCTGGATTTGTCACTATCTCTATTTTTGTTGTTCCAGCATTGATTGTGAGTGATGGACATTCTTTGGTCCCCATAATGTACCCTCTAGCTTGTGTCCTTTGATAACAGGGAGGACCATGGTTTCCCATAACAAATAGTTATTTCGATCCAGCTTGACCGAGCATGCCTTAGTAAGGGTTGTTCTGTTGCTTGCTTGCGTACTTGGAAGAGACGCAACTTGGCTTGCTTCTGGTCCCTTGCTTGTTTTAGTCGAGTGGGTAAGTGAATTTGAGCCGGACATGATAGCATTGGCCTGGTGGCTCTGATACCAAGAAAGAATTGCAGAAATATATTTTGTTATATATTACTTTTGCTTAACCTTCCAAAAGGAGAAAGTTGGCTATAAATAGGACTATTACAAATACTAGGTTAAAAGAAAAAATATATAGAGTGGAAAGAAAAACACGTAAGAGAGAGAAAAGGCAATTCATGTACAAGGGCTAAAAAATAATTAAAGAGAGATGATTGTTGTTGCCTACACGCATACAGGCAATCACTATTGCACAGCCAAAGAGAGCCACGATGAATGGTAAAACAACATGCAGACCTTCTCAAACTACTTGTACTTAGTCTTTTCTTCTTCATTTCTAACTGTCCATTTAAGAGAAAATCACAAATCATTCATATGAGTTGTCTTCTTAAAGTGATAAAAAGGAAGCTTTCACATAGATCTACACTTTACACACAAAGAAGAAAAAAATTCAACCAGAAACATTCCACATTTCACCAAGCTTTTCTACAAAAATATAAGGGAAAAGTAACAAAAATGAGAGATATGTCGAACCTATAATTTCGAAGAATGTGAGGTGTGACAAAGCATTGTAGGCAAGTTAATAAGAAGAGAAAGCTCAAGCGAACGAACAAAGTATGAAGATAAGAGAAACATAGCAACAAGAAAATGAAGAAGAGAGAGAGGGGAGAAGGGGAGGGGGAAGGGAGAGAGAGAGAGAGAGAAATGAGGTGAGGGAGACGAGATCGAGTGGGAGGAAATGTCTGCCTTGTAGGAGGCGAGGTCTGCCTTTTAGAGGCAGATCTCGTGCAGGTTAAGATGAAAGATGGGTTATTTGGAATTGTGTACCATTTTTAATTTGGGCTAGGAAATATATACACCTTTTTAAAAATTCAAAATTTTATACTCCAGATCCATCAAATCAAACAAAAACAATTGTTCACACTCTTTCTAAGGCAGTTACACATCAAATAGTGATTTGACTGTTACTTGCTCTCTTCTTCTTCCTTCGTGTCTCTTCCTTGTTGCTCTTCTCATTGGGTTTACGTCTCTTCCTTTGCTATCTTCCTCTTCGTCTCCATTCTCATCTGTGCTATCTCTTCTCGGTTAAAAAGTGAGGCTTCTTCTTCGATGAGACAGTCTCTACTAGTCGTCTTCTTCTTCTTCTTCCTTTTTCATAGCACGCACCAAAACCGCTTGTCTTCAGCACGATACCCACCGACCGACAAGCTCAAATACCCATTCTTCTCTTTTTCTACGCATAAAAGGACTTGATTTACCTATTTTGTTACTCTTTATTTTATTCTTCTTACTAGAAATTTGGGGAAAATTGTCTAGGGTTTAAAAATTGGGACTTTTTCTATTATGTACTGGGGTTAGGAGAAAATCATGTAGGGTTATAATCTTCTGCATGTCTGGATTGCTTGATGTTTGTGATATATGCTTGTGATAACCATATGAATCTATTGGCTACGTGAAAGATTCAAGTAGCTTTTAAGGACTACTTGAACCCTTCAAATAGTCATTTTGACTATAGCAGTAAGTAGTTGAAGGGTTCAAGTAGTTATTTATAACTACTTAACCCCTCAAGTAGCGCTTTTATTGCAACAGTAAGTAATTTATTAAACAAATGACTACTTGGAGGATTCAAATAGTCATAAACAACTACTTGAACCCTTCAAGTAATTATTTTTCTAGTGGCAGTCAATTATTCAATGAATAAGTGTTACTTGAAGGGTTCAAGTAGATGTATCTAACTACTTGAACCATTCAAGCAGTAACTTGTTCACTACTTAAAGGGTTCAAGTAGTTGTATTTAACTACTTGAACCCTTGAAGCAGTGATTTTGATTCTAGAAGTTAAAACAAGTAGCTTCTTGAATGATTCAAGTAGTTGTATCTGACTATTCGAACCCTTCAAGTGGTGATTTTGATTCTGAAAGTCAAAACAAGTAACTACTTGAAGGGTTTGAGTAGTTCTGACTACTTGAACCTTCCAATTAGTGATTTTGATTATGAAAGTCAAAATAAATAACTACTTGAAGGGTTCAAGTAGTTGTATCTGACTATTTTAACCCTTCAAGTAGTCATTTTGTTCATTGCTTGAAGGGTTCAAGTAGTTCTATCTAATTACTTGAACCCTTTAAGTAGTTATTTGTTTCTGAAAATCAGAACACCTGACTACTTGAAAGGTTTAAGTAATTGTATCAAACTACTTGAACAATGTACTACTTGAAAGGTTCAAGTATTTTTATTTTACTACTCTAACCCTTTAGTAAACAATCAAGTCCTTTTATATGTATAATTAAATCATGAAACTTGTTATCTACATCTTTCAACATATAATGACTCTAAAGATTTAGTTGACTCCATTCCTAAATGATGATGAATTTATCTCTGGAATAGTGAATTGCATCTCCATCTTACATGCAATTAAGAACTTGAATGAGAAGTTGACTTAATCTCAGAAGATTCTCTTTCGGTAGCCATATATTGGTCATCTACTGGATATACGGGTATCCAGTTTTCCAGAATCAGATGTCATCATATGCTTCTTAGATAAGCTAAGCTGAAGGACAATGCTACTTCTGATGATGAGATCTATTTTCTCATAGCTGGGAAAGAAATTAGGTTCTCTAGGAAGAGGGGAATGGAGATAACTGGCCTTTATTGTGGCACTCCTCCTGTCTTTGAGAGTTATAACAAGACTGCATCTAATAGAATTAGGTATCTTTACTTCAACCGCGACGACAACATCAACAATAAGTGGTTGAAGGAAGTGTTTATGAGCATCAAATGTGTTGAGGATGTGGATGTTGTGAAGTTTGGTCTGTAGTATTTATTTATGCATGTTTTATTAGGGAAGGAGAAAAGAAATAAGATTGATCAAATGTAAGTGATCTTAGTTGATAATCTTAATCATTTTAATAACTACCCATGAGGTGTTGTATGTTATGGGAAGACGATATGGGCATTGAAGAACGCCCTTCCAAAAGATGTCAATGATGAAGAAACAAATGGTAGCCAAAAGATAAAAAAAGGTTGGAAATAAATTATGAGATTACATACGCCTTGGGGGTTTCCCATATGCTTTTCAGATATCTTCATTCCCCACTTCTTCTTTTATGCTTTGAATTAACAGAGAAGAATTATTATTGATTTATATAGGTTTGGGCATATCGAGTTATCCCCACTATTGGTACCTTGCATGCGACAAAGGTTGCTAATCGATTTCCACGATTGCTTAATTGGACGACTAGCACCATTATTTCGTATGAGACCGTGCACAAGGATATTTTCTCTCTAAAAATTGTTAGAACTCTTGATTTTCTTGTTTTGTAATATTGTTCATTGCTATCACTTATTCATTGGATATTAATGACGTATCTTTTATGTTAATTTGTAATTGGAGGTATTTTTTCTTTGATCACAACTAACATCGAGGAGGAACAGCCATACTGGAAGAATTTGGCCAAAGTTCATAAAATTTGGGCTGTTGCTGATAAAGAGGTGGACTTGCAGAGTCCCTTGTCTCAAAGTGAAACTAAAGCTGAAGTTCCATTGTTAGAGCATTCTGGTTTTTGTAATATGGATAGTGGTGAGGATGATGTTCTTCATGCTTTCATGCATGAGACCATAAAGAAGTTGAACATCATGATTGTTGATAATAAGACACTAATGGTTTACTCATCAATGCTTAAAAAAGATGATGATATTAAGTAGGAGTTAAAAGCATTGTAGGTCAACTACAAATCTTTATTGATCAGTCCGTGAAATCCCTAGGTGGGCAAGATTTTGGTAAGTTTTATTATGTACATTCTTTTGACGAAGCTGTTGAGGATGATGGTCAGAAATTTTTTGAGAGGATGGATGTTGTTGAAGCTGATGTAGATCAAGAAAAGTTGGATGGTACTAAGGGGAAAATGAATTTCATGGTTCTCCATTGGAAAATTTGGATGGTACTAATAATAACCAAATGAATTTCATAATTTCTCAAATTGTTCAATGTTATGATACTGAATTATTGGAAGAGACAACAAATGAAGTCTTTATGGACTGATCAGGTAAGAAAACAACGTCGGATGGAACAATTTGAGAAACAAACCCCCTCATTACCATTCAAACCATTTGCTGAAATTCTTGAAGTTGATGAGAAAACATCTCACGAGTGGTATGACTCTGTTGATGACAGGTAATTTCTTGAACTTATGGTTGCACATCAAATATTTAAAAGAATGTTAGATTATTGTACCTATATGTTTTGTTTTGTAGCACTACGATCCAACTTAGCATGGCATCTGTTGGTATGAAGTTCTTCAATCCACTTGAATGGTTGGAATCAAAGGTTCGTATTTAATTAGTTTAGAATTCAACCAATAAAAATTTTATTATGTTCTGTAGTAATGTTTTATAGTTATTTTATTGCATGCATTAAGTTATCCAGGGAGCATGAGACTACTTGAAGGATTCAAGTAGTATTTTATGACTACTTGATTCATTGAAGTAATTATTTTGTTTCCCGCATTATGTTATCTAGGGAGCATGAGACGACTTGAAAGGTTCAAGTAGTGTTTTATGACTACTTGAACCCTTCAAATAGTTATTTTGTTTCATATATTAAGTTATCTAGGAAGTATGAGACTACTTGAAAGGTTCAAGTAGTATTTTGTGATCTTCATTGACGAGCACTTGCTCAATATTCGGAGGGATCTTCACGACTTTCACCCAGATCTACGTATCAATATTTCTAATCTTTCAGGTTAGCTTTTAAGTTTTCTTTTTGAATTACAAATTCATTGTGAACTTAGTATGCTTTAGTTATCAATATTGTTAAGCTCAAATATAGGGTAACATATGTGGTAGATGTCAACTATTTGATGTTAATCCATCCAAGTTTACATTAGAAGACCATGACATCTTGTGAGCTTACATAATGGGGATGAGACCACATTTTGGAAGGGCTTGGGATTATTGTGATTGAGTATGTACTCTTACACATTTTTCAAATTATGTCTTTTAGAAGTTATTTATGCCAAGTTTACTGAAATACTATTGTACATATTTTGTTTGCTATGAATGTTAACAAATCTCACTGGTAACCATGGAATTGGACTTAAATGAACAAGTTGTGAAAGTCTATAATTCATTGAACAACGCCACTCAATGAGACCACATCCATCAACTAATGCGATCGTTCACCCATCTACTCCCATGTGTACTACAAATTATGATTTTTTTTATGAAAATAGAAAGGAAGTGTCAAGGTTCCTCAGCAAGGGAACATTTGAGTTTTATTCTGGTATATATGTCCTTAATTCATGAAAGAAAGATATCTGATTTATTTTTATTTTGCTTTGTAGGGGGATTTGGTGTTTTTGCATTAAAATTTTTGGAGGCCTTGGTTTAAGGTCGGGACTTATCAACTATAAGATAGAAATTCATCACACAATAGTGTAAAAAGTTGGCTGTAGACTTTTTTTGTTGTAGAGCTCCACTTGAAGGTCTTGCAGAACTATGAACACTTTTTTTTTGTTTTTGATTTTTCAAGTACTTATAAACTCTTCTTTGGATTATAAGTTTGTTGATTGGAATTCAAGTAATTATAAACTGATGAGAGGTTCTAGATTGATAACTGTGTAGATGATGCTAATTTCTGTGTCTAGATTGTTCACTAACAGGAGAGTAAAAATGACTGTTTGAATGGTTCAAGTAGTAGTTTATGACTACTTGAACCCTTCAAATAGTCACATGTTTTATGGATAACTCAATGCAGGAAATAAAATAACTATTTGAAGGGTTCAAATAACCATAACACACTACTTTAACCCTTCAAGTAGTTACACGCTCTCTGAAAAACTGACGACAACAAACAATATGACTACTTGAAGGGTTCAAATAATCTTGTTTTACTACTTGAGCCATTCAAGTAGTTATCTTGATTTTTGCTGTGATTTATCCAGAGAGCATGAGACTACTTGAAGGGTTTAAATAGTGATTTATGGGTTCAAGCAGTGACATGTTCTCTGGATAACTGACTGCAAGTATCAAAATGACTTCTTGAAGGGTAACACACTACTTGAACCCTTCAAGTAGTCATCGAATATATGCAAGTTGCATTAGTTTGCTTACTAGCCAAAACAAATAACTACTTACGAGGATAAAAATAGATATAATATCTATATAAAATACATACAATATATGTACAAAATAGATTGATAAAATACATACAATATATGTACAAAATAGATTGATAAAATACATACAATATACATACAAGCTTATGTGCCTAGATGTGATTCATCACACATGTGAAGGGGGATAGGATGTTTGTATGTTTGTCTATTGTGTCCGCATAAACTACATCGACTACATTTATTTAGTTGTACATCTTCACCTCTAGAAGATATTCTATTTACCCTGGGACTCCCCCTAGACTGCCTCATCACAAGGGGTAAGATAATTCTTTCTCTCACATAATCACTGATAGTCCAGTCTGTATGATCTCCGAGGGGGTGTATTGTTTCTGCGTAAGTTGCCACTAATGCCTCAACTTTATTATACTTCGAGCATAAGCTGTAATCTGATATGTTGCGTAGTCGACAACAAGCTAATGCATGGCCACAAGGATATTGGTCTAGATCAAATTCACGACGGTATTCTATCTACCATTTGCTATACTTTCATTTCTGTCTGACACAAATACCAAGTCATCCAAATTTTCAATAACCCCGTGCAGCTTATTAAAGAACTATTCCCATGGTACGTCATTCTCAGAGTCAGGAATCCCAAAGGCAAGTGGATATACTTGGTTATGCCCATCTTTAGAAGTTGCCATGAATATTGTCCCATTATACTTTTCTTTTAATGATGTTCCATGAGTAGCAATTACACGACGTATATAATTAAGAATCCATGAATCGAGGCTCCAATCAACATGAAGAAGTATTTGAAATGGTTATGTCTGTCTGTCTCTATATGAGTAACAGTACCTAGATTCTTCACCTCTAACATATGACAGTAGGATGAGAGCCTCATATATGAACTTTCAAATGAACTTCGAACTAAAGTCAATGCAGCTTCCCTAGCCCTCTAAGCTTTCTCATAGCTTATATTGATGTCATAATCCTTATGAACATCTTCGATGACATCTTTCAGCCTATAAATTCGTCCAACATCGGTGTAATTTGACTTTATGCAATGGCCGACCAATAAAATTTTTGTTTGACGATGATCGTGTTGTAAGATGTCAAAAGAGGACGTACGATTATTTATGAACTTTGTTATTTTAAAGTACTCTGAAAATCACACCTTAATAGCTTGTAGTCTGCATGAACATATTTTCTCAGTACAAACAGTCACCAATAATGTCATGATTTGAAGACTTTAAACTCAAAGTTTTGAGAGATTGCCAAGAGTCCAATAATTCTTTGGAGCTCTTTTTTGCCATGGTAGAAGACCACCATCACTATCAGGATGTTCAAGTTCATCATCGTTAACATCTTGTAGACAATCATCATCATCATCATCATATCACAATAATACTCCACTGAATGGAAATTGTCATTTTCATTGTTCCTATCACTATCAACCATTGCTTCACGCATAAAGCATGGAATATGACCATAACGATCTTGTAGTGAGGGAGTTGTTTCAAGAACCTGACTTTGACTTAGACATATAAGATTATCAACAGTTGTCTTAGGTTTGGGTTTGAGCGTGACATATAAAGGAGTATAAAGTGCTTCAGAACTATTCTCGGCAAGGAAAAACCTTACGTTGTGATCATTTAATATTTCAGCAGGTGGGGAGGGCACATGAGTCTTGTATAAAAGCTTCATTGAAATATTGCACTTTGTCAGATCAACATTTATTTCGTCGTATATGATACTAGATAACTCTGGGTAAGTACAACTTGATGGTATATCTAACGATAAGCTTACCGTACCATTAAAAATGAATGAAGCGCCGTTTCTCTTTCATTCACCACCGTGTACCACCAATATCTAAATTTCAGACATATTTGTTTGAGAAAAAAACTTTCACCTATCAATACATAAAATTTATTTAATTTTGTAGTAATTATTTTTATTTTTTTATGAATAATAATTTTTTATTATCAGTGAGAAATCAGAGACTATGTTTCTACTTGAAGGGTTCAAATAGTATTTTATAACTACTTGAACCATTCAAGTAGTCATTTTGATTCTTGCAGTCAGTCATTTAGAGAGCATGTGACCGTTTGAAGGGCCCATGGCGACCACCACTGAAGAAGGATCGTCGACCTCTATGGCTATGTCAACCGCTCAGATCTACAAAGCCCAGTCACGTGACTTCAAAAGCACAATTTTTCTAGCAAGATCTATGCAGAACATCTGTGATGGTGACGGAGGGAGCCTTACCCTTAATCTCTCAGAGGCCAACTAGCCTCACTAACTAGTAATCCATCACAGCACCACCTAGAAACTGGGGACGAGAGAGCAGGAAAGAACACGGAGCTTAGCCCTAGAGTTCGTCAAAGCTCGAGCTACAACACAATTGGGTTCGACGAAGACTGGGTTTTGAAATTAGGTTTCTAGGGAGATAGGAGACTCTCTTTTTCTAGATAGCTTTGACTATGGAATGCATACCTATGATATACATATACACTAATTTTTCTTATGTTTCTCCTATGTTATTTATCTCCAAAAGTTGGTAAAATTAATGAGCATACTGATCCATTAACGTCGTCATAAACTCTACAACTTTTGATGCATCAACCTCTTAAAATTATAAGGTAAAAACTCAATACGCAACATATTTTTCATCTTCCGCAGTCAACAATTTTTTTACTTTCTTAATCTAGTTCGGGTAAGTTTGGGATGCTGCCACCATGTCGCTGCCCTACCTTAAAGCCCTGTTGCCACAAGGCCACTTCCTTATCTTCTGAAACTCCCTTGAGGTCGCCAAAACTTCTTCTCCCATACATATCCAACCTTGAAACTCTTCTGTCTGAAGACTGCCGACAAAAATAGGAACCACATGACGATGAAGATTCATGTGTTGATTTTGATCGTCCGAGAACGCACCAATCTGCTCTACCGGTACATCGTTGGTTGGGTGTCTCCTTGGTGACACGCTATCAGAAACCAACTGATGTAGCGAAGCTTCAACGAGAAAACACACGTACAAATAATTGAAAACAACCTTCTGTAAATTTGTTGATTTGCACCCGAACACCAGAAAATTAGACATTAAAGTTTTGTTGTGTAACACCACAACTAACATTGTTTTTAACTATGGGTATTTAGTTTAATGTTTGGTCTCGTAATTAATTAGAATATTTTAATTGGTCAATATTCTTAGATTTTATTTGTTTCAATTTAATAAAGTTGTTTGGTTGTTTAGAATTTAATTTCTCAAACTGATTTTATAAATAAATAAAGAACAAATCTGATTTATCGAAATCTCTTTTCAAAATTGGATTCTATCAAATCCTAAATTTGACTTGCCCTTTAACAGTGATCACTTCTCTTATTTTTTAATTGTTTCCTTAACATAAAAAAGGAAAGAGAATTTGCTATAATCTCCCACCGGTTTTCATACCATAATTTATTATTCCCTATGCCCCTGTGCCGCCAGAACTCCCAAAGCTTATTACTCATACATTGTGAGTTGATGTCGTCACTTTGAGAAAGATAGGAGTGATCATACTCAGCGCTAAACACTAGGCATTGGTCTAATTTTGTGCACGTGGTAGTCATTTGACAAAAGCAAATGTTGAAATTTTTGTAAGTTCTTAATTAATTATGTTTAGTTTATATAATTGATACAACTTAGACGGAAAAAAACGTACATTTGAGTTATTGGATTTTTTCAATGAAAATTAAATGTAATAAATTGGGTAGTTAAATGTGATGAAAATGTTTTAACTATGAAAATCACAAAAGTAATAAATTTGCCATTCACTACTACAAAAATGACATATAATGATAGCGGAGTATTAGTTTTAATGACAAGTATAATAAACATGTCATAGAAAAACAGGTAATTTTTAATGTGTCAACATATTTTTACTTTTTAATTGACAATTATTTTTTATACGCTCAATATTTCTCAAATTTTTTCTTTTTACAAAATTATCGTGTTATAACCTAATCTTAACCAATTTCCATCTCATCTCTCTCTCGACTCCATCTCTCTCTTGACTCCATCTCTCTCTCGACGTCATCGTTATCGCTATCGCCATCTCTCTCTCGCTCAGTGTCATTACCCCTTTGGCCTCTCTCCGTTGCTCTCCATTTCTTTCTTTCTCCGTCTACTTTGATCTTGTCTTGGTGAGTTCAACCAACAATTAGGTTTTGTAGATGTAGTTTCGTTGCTCGAGTTTTCTTTACATTTCGATTCTGTACTTAAATATTTTGAGATTTTCTTTCTAAAAAGGTTACTGGTTTTCTTCTTTCTCTCTCCGTCTCCTTGGCACTGATCGTGGCGAGTTCGGCTGATTATTAGGTTTTGTATGCTTACCTTCAGCTTTTGTTACATTTTGATTCTCTTTGCTGAAATTATTTGGGATTTTATTTCAAAAAGCGTTGTAGTTTTTTAGATACAGAGTTAATGACCCTTTTACAGATTTGAATGGGCTCTTTTGAATGGTTTTTGCTAGGACGCATTATTAAGAGTAAATAGATGACAGTCAATAAAAATAGAGTCATAACCTGAGTGAGTAATGTTCAAGGGTTATCCATTTCCAATGATGATAGAGTCTTCTCCATTATAGACTTGATAATTAGATAAATTGGACAACTTGGAAGTGAGGAGTATGTTATACCTAGTGTCAGAGAACTAAGAAGTATTCTTAGATGTTTCAGTAAAGTTATGTTAGCAAAAGAGGCATCCATGGCAAGAGGATGCCTGCCGTAAAATGAGTAGTTCATGCGATGGAAACAGTCTATAGCAAGATGACCAAACTTATTGCAAATTTGACACTGAGGTCAAGTATCAGTGGAAGAAAAATTTGAATTTGAAGAAGAAAAAGGTGTAGGGGTATTATTAGGTAAAGGAAGCAAACCAGAGTTGGAATTATTCTTTCCTCTATTACCAGAATTTCTTCCAGATCCAAAATTAGTCCTTGCTCTGTTGCCTCTGCCTCTAGTCTGATTGCTTCAAAAATTAGTGGTCATGAGAGCCATTGCTTGAACTTGAGCCTCATGTTTGTGATTACGAAAAATGTTTTTGTACTTTCCCTAGTTTTAGACTTTAAGTTTCATACTAGGTTTTCTAAAATAGTTGAGTGTTTTGTTTTGCAGAAACAAAACAATTTTTTTTGTACCTACATTTTCAGCTACTTTGGTTGATGACTTGCGTGCTGAGGTTTGTTAAGCATTTTTTTTAAAGTTCCTCTCTTACAATAGTTTTTTTCCTAAAAAAAGAATTTTTTTTTCTATGGCAGAAGTTTACTCAGTTTATGAGTATCTTATGATAAATTGGCTATGTTTCTGTGGATATTTATACTGGTTAGATTTGATATTTTATTTCTTGATGGACTTTGGTTGGTGAGATTTTATGATTTTGATGGTAAGGAGGTAGCTTGTTACAATAGGACTCCTTTTGAAATTCTATTCCTCTAGCTCTTTCTTGGATTATTTGGAGGGAGAGAAACATCAGAACCCTTAAAGGGCCTGAAACTTCGACGCTATAACCTAATCTGCCTGGATTAATGATCTGAGTATATTTGAATCAATTATTATAATGTTTGGTTGTAGGTTTTATGTTATAGGGTGTGTTAACTCTTTTGGAGTATGTTTGTATCAATTGAAAGTTATGGAATAGTGAATATATGTATCTTCATAGTCTCTCTTTTGTATTATGTAAATAATAGTCATGCTTCTAGTCATGCTCCTTTAGATGTTGATAGAGTTTCACACAGACTAATTCAAGCTCCTGCAACATGACATTCGGAATCAACTTTCTCTTAAAGAGGCAGGTATGAAAAATATGATTATGATAAAAAGCTATACAGAGATGTGTAATTAAGGTTACATGCGGCATTCTGTTATGAGTGATTAATGAACATGTTTGCATAGAATATATATTCATGTGAAGTTGGCCATAATTTAACTATGAGTTTCTAGATTTAAAGAACTCAAGGCTTTGGAATAATCCTTCTCAGACAAAGGAAGGGAAAATCGAAAAACATCTTTGCACCAATTTGCCAGTATCATTTTTTGTGTACTTAGTGATTCTCAATCATCAAAATAAACAATGATGGTACCTTCTTCAAAATGAGTTATTAATTAGGAAATCCTTAGAAAAGTGTCATTACTAATATTTCTGCTGCAAGCATTTTTAAATTGAATCAATAGAAAAATCATTTTGTATTCTTTTCTCTCGTATAGCATCTTTGACATTAATGCCTCGTATTATGTTTGTAGAACTAACCATAGAAACATACTTACGTAGGGAAACTTTCAAGTAAGCAGTGTGTTTGGTGGCAAAGACATTGTAGAGTTAAAGGGACACGAAATGATTGATGAGTTGACATAGGTGTTAAAATTGTTGACATTGTGTTGGCATTTCTAAAAAAAAAAAAAACAATTTCTGCTATTCTTGGAGGAGACTGGCTTTTCTAAGGAAGATTTTTTGCTTCAGAAAGCTAAAGCAGGAGTAAGTGGTATCTCGTTCAAACAAATAAAGGCGATATCTAATGTTTTGGTAATCGTATCATTATTCACTTCTATAATATTTTTTTTATTTCTATTTTTTGCATATTCTAAAACTAGCTTTTACAACTATAGTTGATCACAAAATAAAATGTTTTTTATTGTTGATTCGTTGCAGCTGCTCGTTGGATGGCAAAGCTCTCTACCCTGTGTCTTTTAAAAACACTTAGTCAATATCCTAATTACCAAGTTAAGGTAATATATCTTTGTCGCTTACAGTTTTTCAATGCATGGTTTTATACTAATCTCTGTTGGATTCTGATAGTTCATGGGCCACTCTTTGGGTGGAGGCACAACTGCCCTTCTAATGTATATTTTGTGAGAGCAGAAAGAGTTGTTCACAGCCTCGTTTGTTACCTTGCCCCAGGTTAGTGTTTTATACATTTAATAGCATAATTTTTTAGTAACACTTATCAATGTCTTTTTAGTTAGGTTTGACACTTGCAGTTGTTTGTATGACATGGGATTTGGTAGAATCAGACACTGATTTTATTACTTCTGCTATTAATGGAGCTGACTTGGTACCTACATTTTCAGCTTCTCCAGTTGATGACTTGGGTGCTGAGGTTTGTTAAGCATTTTTTTTAATTATGAATGCATATAATTTTTCAAAACTACCTATCGTTTATAAGTTTATATGAATGCTTATTTTAGCATAAGCATTTACTAGAATTTATTGATATTTTATCTTCAATGAAATCATTATTGTTTTAAGGTTAAAATATGTTTTTCTTTTCTAGATTAGAATGTTTAAAAGGGTTGTTCAAGTATGCTTTGATTTGTGAAATAGTAGTTAAGTATGGGTAGAATAATAGATCATAAAGTTAATAGAGAAGAACATGTGCACGATGTTTTAGAACTGAATTTCTTGAATTAATTCCTACTCAAACTGAAATAGTTATACTTATTTCTTATTTTGTGTATTTGACTTTTGATATTAAGCTCAAGCATGTAGTTATGTTTGATTATTTATAAGTTGAATTTCATTGAGACTTCTTACACATCATTAGAATATAATTTGGAATTGTGATGATTTTTTTTATTTGCTTGTGAGCTTAATAACGACTCTTTATATGAGAAGTATATATCAAACACAAGGTTTATATTATGATTTAACCATATCTAGATGCACAAATGTTTACTAAGTATGTATAAGATTTTACTTATTAGGCACTAGCTCATTCCATTTTTCTTAAATTTCTAAGATGATGAGAATGATGGTGATGAATGTGAAGAGTTTGATTAGGCATTATGGCATGTGACGAGAAATTGAGTTTAATTAGTTGAGTAAATTAACTATTAAAAGTTGATTTTAATTTATTATTTATGAAATATCTTCAAAATATTATTTAAGTTTATGGAGTAAATTTATAATCTTTAATTTAGAAAACTATTTTGAGTTTTCTCTAACAAATATGTTGTTTCATTAAATATCACAAATCATGTATTGTTTTTAAAATAAAAATTTTAACTTAACTTCCACGTTATTTTTGCAAGTTACTGAAATAAACTTAGTCAATTTTCAGGGTGTTACATGTTGATTCATGTATGCATGAATACTCAAAATTTGAAAAAATGTTTAGGAAAACTTTCTAATTTTTTTTTGGAAAACTTTATCATGCCGAAAGTTTTTCCCCGACATGAATGCTGGGAAATGGTGGCTCTTGGATTACTTTTTAAGCAATCTAGGCCACACAAAGTCCAGCAGGTCACAAGTCTTTTTTTCACTAAATATGTACTAGAGTTCACCAAATATGTATTGGGGATTCACCAAATATGTATTGGGGTTCACCAAATTTGTATAAATGAATAATTTTTTTAGGGGTTCACTATATATGTACTGGAGTTCACCAAATTTGTATAAATTAATAATTTTTTGAGGGATTCATCACATATGTACAGGGGTTCATAGAAAATGTATTGAGGTTCACTAAATACATACAAAGTCAATTTTATTCATATGGTGAACCACATTACATATTTGGTGAACCCCTAAACATTTTTGGGGAACCCCTCCAAGCACCATCTTAAAGCCCTTAATCGACATCTTGAATATGCTAATCGCCTCTTCAAGGCCAATCGTCATTCAAATGGCTCTAATCACAATCCTACCTAATCGCCATACTTGTCCCTAATCGCCATCAAAATGGCCCTAATCGCCATCTTCACAATAAACCCTAGAATTATTATTTTTTGATTAATACCATACACTGGGTAAATCATTATCTCAATGTAAACATTCACGATATTCACTTATTATGTGAAATTAGATTGAATTAAGTAAGAATTCTCGAAGCAATTGAACATTTATTCATAAACTCGATAAAAGTTGTCATTGATAATGTTGTTATGCTTTTGTGACAAGTTTCACCATATATAATTATAGGTCGTGATGTTATGATGATCGATAAATTATATTTATCGGTTTGACGAACTCGTATAACCGCAAATGTTATATTCTATCGTTAAATCGGACTTATCTGCTGAAAGTTTGAAATTAAATATTAAAATATGAAATTTAACCTTTTATTTTATAATTATAACCCTAAAAATTAAAAAATAACCTCATTTTATATTTTTAATGTATAACCCTATAATATATATATTTTACAATTTAACCTTATTCTGGGGTCTAGTAGCCCAAACGAAACTGAGAATATGGCGTTTAGGAGTTCAAACGCCACATCTTGGCTCTGAACGCCATCACCACATGGCAATTGACCCACGTCTAGAAGACATAGGCCAAGCACCACTGAGAGGATGACGTTTAGGAGCCTAAACGCGACCTCTTGGCTCTAAACACCATCACTACATGGTGACTCACCATGTAGTGATGGCATTTAGGTGCCCATTGTGGTGTTTGGGGCCTAGTGTGGCGTTTGAGCGTTTAAGTCCCCAATAGTATTTATTGTGATGGTTTTAGTATCAATTGCAGCGGCTTTAGTATCTATTGTGACAGTTTTAATGTCTCTTGCGGCGGGTTTAGTGTCTCTTGCAGCGGGTTTTGTATATATAATGGCGGTTTTAGTCTTTAACGGCGTGTTTCAGTTCTATACCGGTAGTTTTATTTCTACACTTAAGCTATTTTTACAACTTAGCCACACACCTTGACAATTTTCATCCACTTAGTAATTTTCTAACCATTTGACATTTTTATGTACTTATTTTATCATTTAGTCATATTTTCATGCATTTAGACATTTTCACTTACATTCCTTATGACGAATCGTCATATAGACATGGCGATTCTCCATGCACACATGGTGATTGGTTCCCAATCGCCATGTTCTCAGTTGATCATTTTCATGGACTTAACTATATTTACAGTTGGTCATTTTCACATATTTTCGTATATTTGCTCATAAACTTTGTTATTTTCTTACACTTAAAATTTTCACACACTTAGTCAATTTCACACACTTGATCATTTTCACACATTTGGTCATTTCATACACTTAGACATTTTCGCATACTTTATCATAGTCGATAAATTATATATTCACACACTTGGTCATTTTCACATATTTTCGTATACTTGTCATTTTCATGTAGTTGTTTTGTTAAACTCGATCATTTTTACACACTAAGTCATTTTTACATGCTTAGCCACATTTTCATGACTAGGGCATTTTCACATACATTTAGCCACTTTTACAACTTTTCACAGACACTTAGCCATTTTTACAACCTTTCACATACACTTCATAATTTTCATTCACTTAGTAATTTTCTCACCTTTTGTCATTTTTATGTATTTATTTTGTCACTTAGTCATATTCTCATGCACTTAGAAATTTTCTCTACTTTACCATTTTCATGTACATGTTTTGATGGAATTAACTATTTTCATGTACTTAATCATTTCACAAGGTAGCCATTTTCACATAAGTGTTTTGATACACTTAGTTATTTTCACACGCTTGGTCATTTTTATACATTTATCCATTTTCACACAGTTAGTCATTTTCGTTTACTTAGTCATTTTCATACGCTTACCAATTTCAATACACACACTTGCCAATTTCACACACTTAGTCATTTTCATACAGTTAATCATTTTGACACGCTTAATTATTTTCATGCTTAGTCATTTTCACACGTTTAACCATTTTCATATAAATAGTCATTTTACACAATATACATTTTTTATATACTTAGCAAATTTAACATACATAGTCATTTCCAATCACCAGGCTCTCATTTGACCTTTTAGTTAGTAGCTATTGGTGCATGGTTGTTGTGCAATTAATATGATGCATTGGTCATTTTCACATATTTTCATATACATGTCATTTTCATGTAGTTATTTTGTTACACTTAGTCATTTTTACACATTTAGTCACTTATATGCAAATAGTTATTTCCATGACTTGATCATTTTTACAACTTAACGACTTTTATGCACTTAGTCGTCTTTTCATTTACTTATTATTTTTCTCACACTTTGACATTTTCATGTGCTTGTTTTGATACACTTGGCTATTTTTTTACACTTAGCCATATTTTCATGCACTTATGCATTTTCACATACACTTACTCATTTTTACAACTTACCACATACATTTAGCAATTTTCATTCACTTTGTAATTTTCTCCACAAGTATCAGTAACATGGCATTTTTCACCATATTTTCATGCAATTAGGCATTTTTACATACGCTTAGCCATCTTTACACACTTAACACTTTTCACACACTTAGTTATTTTTAAACACTTAAACATTTTCATACACATAGTTATTTTCACACACTTAATCATTTTCACACACTTAAGATTTCCATACACTTAGATATCTTCACACACTTAGTTGTTTTTAAACACTTAAACATTTTCATACACATAGCTATTTTCACACACTAGATTTCCATACACTTAGATATCTTCACACACTTAGTTGTTTTTAAACGTTTAATTATTTTCACACTAAGCCATTTTCATTAACTTTATCATTTTCACACACTTAATCATTTTTATATACTTGGTCACTTTCACACTTAGTCATTTTCAAATACTTAGTCATTTTCAAATACTTAGTCATTTTCAAATACTCAATTATTTTCAGAGACTTAATCGTTTTTATATATTTTCACAAACATAGTCATTTTTATGTACTCTGCCATTTTCATATAATTAGAAGAAGCCTTACAAAGACAATAATGTTATTCCTTTTGCTTGAAACAAATGAACTTTCAACACCAAGAAATCATTACAATGATTTCAAGTTTCTGCACTATCTGACTGAACAAAATCAACATAAATTATACACTAAAAATTTGATTGTGTTAGTGTCTTATTCCAACAAAAACTCCAATCTACGGATCAAGTGACTGTGAAACTAACTACTTGAATTTGTATCATTTGTACATGTTTTTTCACAATTCCTTCTTCTTTACATCAACACGATTTGATTCCTTCCGAGCCAAACTATCGTCTGAGGCATATGTAATATTAAGTTCCACCTTGATGCTTGCCATAATGAAGATTATTGTTGAGTAGATGATGCCAATCACTTCAAGCGAAAGAGAAGAAGAGGGAGAAGAAGGAAAAGGGAAGGCCAAGTAGAAAGCCAAAATGCTTACCTTCAAAATCCGCGAAACAGTAAGAAGGAATATTATTAAATATGCATATATAACGTCATTGCATCTTGCTAAAAAAACCTCATTGCATTATGTAAAAGATGCAGAGATGACTTTAAAATTGATAGCAGGTTAAAGGAAGATAACTTGAAAATACTCCCAACTCAGTATTAATAATCTGAAATTCAATACAACTTTGTCCATATAACAATAATAAAATAGAGGAATAACATGAGAAATTTGAAATTTGGTACTATGACTTACTGTTCATCCAAAATAAGATAGACTCGTTGTTAATAACCAGTTTTAATTACTCAAAAAATTACTTCCAACCATACACAAGGAAAATAAGAAAAGGCTTGAGAGACTCAATTCATCTGATTCAATAATTAATTTTGACACATTAATGTACGAAATAAATTTTTCACGTTATTTAATTTAAACACATTAAGATCTGATTCAGGAGCCAGAAAATCCAAAGGCATTAATTCCAGCATACCTTGTGGAAGGCCTGGGTTAAAGCTCTCAAACAACCACGTGAATAAAGTTAAAGCAGAAATTGGTGCTCACCTTATTCATCATAAAACTCTCAGACAACCCATGCTGATATTTTTGTTCGGTTATAAGAGCATCTTCTTGGTATTTTTCAGGTTTGGATCATTGTGAAGGCCACTTCAAAGTATAGATACATGATATTAGGTCAGATAAAATTTAAAGGGTTTCTTTGTGAATATCTTTTTCTGATAAACTAATAATAACAAATTAGTCTATTTAATAAACATTGTTGACCTTCTCTCAGACAAATAAGAGTTCATATCCTCATTAATAATATACTATTACCTAAATATTAAAGGAAATACACAAGTTCATATGACTTTAAACAATAGACAAAGGAGTAAGTCAATGTGTTTTAACATATCAAATGGCTTAACAAGTGTTAAAGAAACTCTACAACATTACATAAACATAAAATGTTCCAGATTTAATGTTAAATTGCATATATCAAGCGGCAAAAGCATGACAATAAAAAATAATGAAAACAAAGAAAGGAGTTAACCATACCGCCCCAGATGAGTCTCTTCCCCCTCAAGTAAAAACATGTCATCTGATCGTCCACTAGCTATTGCATACCTACAACATAAGCTTAATCATTTGTTACTTCAATGTCAAAAGGTGGAACGTAAAAGTAAATTCATTTTTTTGCAGTTGTATACAAAATCTAAGAATTCACATTCTAGCAGCAGCCAGCAGGTCTATCACCTTCTGGATTCAGCCTCTGCCAAACATATGGCTTCTAAGTAGTGTCCAAGACCCAAGGATTAGACATAACTCATTTTCCTGATAAATAATGCAACATTTACATCATAAGATATCTTAGACAAATGATCAATCGAAAAAATCTTATAGGAATGTAAAAAAATTCAATTTTGGATGAATTTTTCATAAAAACTGTACACATCTAGCATTGCATATCTGAAGTAAATTTGCACACCACAATACTCAAAGGGATTATGATAAAATAAAGGACTTTGCTATTATTCTCTTTTCATTTGGTTTCACTCTATGAAAATACTAGTGATATCCCAATTCATTCAGAGAACCCTTGCCACAGCAAAATTGCATAAAGAAATAAATAAGATAGAACTAAATGATCACATGTCTCTACCATCGTTGCTACTCACACTAACTAGATATCTTTGAATGCTTAGAAGGACCTATAGCATTGCATATCTGAAGTAAATTTGCACACCACAATACTCAAGGGGATCATGATAAAATAAAGGACTTTGTTATTATTCTTTTTTCATTTGGTTTCACTCTATGAAAATACTAGTAATATCCTAATTCATTCAGAGAACCCTTGCCACAGCAAGATTGCATAAAGAAATAAATAAGATAGAACCAAATAATCATAAGAGTCTTCAATTGAAGATCCCAAATACATAATTTCAAAATTCTATTAATCTAATCAAATTACTAGGAAAACAACCATAGCGTCAACTGCAGCCACTGCGTGTGCAGCCTTAGGAGATGGTGGGTCACCCGCAGGACTCATTTTCCATAATCAAACACCTGACTGTCAAACAAATAGTAAGAAAAAGTCAATTCAAGCTCAAAATGAAAGAGAGGGACCTCGGGACCTCGTCGATGAAGTGGCCAGGGAATAGTGAGAGAACTCCTCTCTGGTTGTAAAAGGAAGCATATACGAGATATCCTTGAGAACCTTAAACTAAGACCCAATTTCCAATAATATAACTCCCAATTTCACCA
The DNA here is from genome assembly GCA_003255025.1 of Datisca glomerata. Lineage (NCBI taxonomy): Eukaryota > Viridiplantae > Streptophyta > Magnoliopsida > Cucurbitales > Datiscaceae > Datisca > Datisca glomerata. The sequence continues at coordinate 578,309 of QANY01000632.1, forward strand.
GCAGAAACCTACAACTCCGAGAAATAGTGACAAATGAAATCCTAGGTTCTCATTCTTGAATGCAATAATCTGGCCAATAGCAAAAAAAATAAATTAGAGATAAACAAATGCTCAGTTCTCCGAAGCAAGAATGAAAAGAATGCTCTAGATTATAGGGTAGCAGAAGAAGGAAGGATGATGAAAGAAGGAGGGGGAAAGGGGACGAACACACCATAAGAGAGAGAGAGAGAGAGAGAGAGAGAAAGAGAGAGAGAGAGAGCACTGATCAGGATGGAGAGAGCGCCCATTGCACAAGAAAGGATCTTCTGTTTTCGAAGAAAGAAGAGAGGAGTTTTGTTCGAAGAAAGAAGATAGAGAAAATTGAAGGAGATGATTTTGGTGAGCAGTTGAGCCGGTTATAAAAAAGGGGGGGGGGGGGAATCAAACTAACAGTTGGGACTATCCTGACCAGATCCAACGTCCAGGATTAATCCCAGCATCAATGCCGGAAAAAGTTTTTCCGACATTGGAGATTGATCCCTTTTTAATATCAAAACTCTACCAAATGCTTTAGGCATACAAAGTTTTTAAAAGAAAACTGAACATTAGAAAACCTAGAAAAGTTTTGAATTAGGAAAGTATAATAGAATATATCCTAAGATCACTGGTAAATAATATACTCTCACAATGGAAAGCATAAAATCTTTAAAAACTCACCTAAACAAGCAAATAAACTCATGAAAGATATTCTGAAAACAACAAAATATTGAGAATACTCTCCTATAATTGTTTCTTATTTTCATCCTACATCACTTTTGAATTGTTGCTTATTTTGTTTGAACTTGATATTTGTTTAAACTTCTCATAGTGAACTGGGTGGTATTGCTTTCTAATTCTAATCTTCTTACTCTCCTCAGCGTTTCCTTGTTGACCTGTTTATGGATTATAGTACATTTGTCTTTAACAAAAACAGTATGGTAACCATTTCATAGACACTCTCAATTAATTATAAAATAATAGGAGGCTTGTCATCATAGTTAATTATGTAGAGTTTAGCTAGGATTATTTCTTGGACGGTCTGATTTAGTTGAGGTGATTTTTTTCAACCAAATCAATCTAGTAACTTTCATGATAGAGTGGCCCAAACCTTAAACTTACAAGCCAATCTAAACCAAAGCGACAAACCGTTAATTGGTGGTTTGGGTTGGATTGAGTTAGTTTTTTCCTTGTATTTCAAGTTAATTTTTAAAAATTAATTTTATTCTAATCGACTACATTCAATTTTGTTGTACAACTAAGTTAATAGAATAAATAGTCAACAACTAATTATGAAGAATTACCGGTGCGGCCGGTGAAATAAGTTTGAAGTTTATGTGCATGAGTGTGATTATTCTTATTCTTCTTGTATTTTTTGCAATACTATTTTATTTTATTCACACAATATGAACAAAACTAAACTGATAGTCACAGCTTTCATTCGATTAAATAGTTACATAAAATCCCGAGTAAATAAATTTACATAATGAAACGTTGCAACTCCATTTCTCTCTTCTACATTGGTGAAATGAAATCACTATTGCTTGGTTCATTATTTCTGTTGAAGAACGTTGGTCTGGCTGGCTCCTTCAGCCTTTATAGCCGCGAAAATAATGCGCATTGCATTCTGTGAAACTCGAAATCAATAAACATGAAAAAGCATACTGTTGTGTTATTCATAATTAGTACCACACATCAACCATATATATGCACATACCTGAATCATTTGATATCCTAATAGCACGCGTTTAGGTGACGGAAATGGAAGTAACAGGCGGCCGACGCTGTAAACAGCCAAGGAAAGGAAAAGCAGAAGCATTCTGGACAAACTAGGGTTTATGCCAGAGAGTAGTGCCATTGGTTCAGTAGCAAACACTCCTCCAAGCTTCAGATAACTGAAACTGGCTTCGATTACTTCGTGTACGGCTTCGTTATACGGAGTACAAAATAACCATTGGAGTGTAGCTGCTATAGTGTTGATTGTTATAGCCATTGGCTAAAAAACCAAATCACATACTTCTTTAGTACTAGACCAATGTTATGTGCGTTGCACGTATCACTTTTAATTAGTATCAAATCAATCTTAAACAAAAGTTTATATGTTTATAGTATCATCTTTTATGTACAATATAATATACAAAGAACAGTCAGAAAAATCAAACCAAGAAAAATGTATGAACTTGTTGTAGAAACGCATGAATGAAAGAGTTATTACGTGAATAAATACTACATTTCAAAAGTCACTTCTCATTCCATTACATATCAAAAATCACATTTAAAAGTCATTTTTCAATTCACATTTCAAAAGTCACTTTCCAGTTGATATATTTGGACACAACTTTATTTGATGAGCAAATAGAAATATGCCGAGTGTACTTTTTAAGGGCGATTTTGGATTAGTAAATATAAAGATGGACAGAATTGTCCAAAAAAATTCATTACACACTTTTACCTTTTAATATATTATAGATATAAGTTGATGACGATGATATGTTGTATATTCTCTCTACATTAAGGAAATTTTTCCTCCAATGTGTCATCTAATTTGCTTAAATAACACAAACACTTTCTCTAGTTTAGAAAATTAGACCATGCTCCATCAACAACCCCACCCAAAAAAAAATTTCACTAACGTCATTAAAATATTGTTAAAATTATTTTTAATACTAAAATTGCCCTTAAAATTTTTGTTTTCATTTGTGGGTGACAACCAGAAATCCTCTTCTCGTAAACCATTTTATTCTAAAACATACGAGTTTGGTTGTGTTATATGTTTTGGGTTCAAAATTAGTTAAACTGGGCCTTACAATAAAGGATATTCTGGTCTTTTAATAAAGAAATTAATGGTTTATTAACTAAGTAAACTTAATTATTATTTTCTAAACTAGAGGGGAAGTTGGAAGAATTTTTTTAAAAATTATTGCACCAAATAGATAAGTTTTGAAAATAAGTTTAAGAAATAATAGGTTTCTCAAAACTTTATGTAAATAACAGTTTTTTTGTGTCACGTCAACAACTGATAACTGCTGATAATTTAACATTCTATGACAGAATTAAACATCTGATTTCGTGTCGCCCATGAAATTAATTAGATATTAACCTTTTATTATATATTTAAACATTTGATTCAGAATTTTAATAACATTCAGTGCGAACATTAATATATATTTTTAATTTAAATTAAATGATAATCCATGATTGATTTGTTTCCTTTTTTTAGCTAATTTATGTTATGAAAATTTTATATTCCATTATTGACATATCAAGTCTGGATATTCAATATATTTTGAAGAAAAACCAGTATAGTTTCGTGTTTATTCTTTCTCCTCTAGCGATATATAATATCGAAGCTTTCTAGTTTCACATTTTCACAAAAACCAATGGAATTCGGTTTTGTTCTTCCTCCATAATCGATGGATTCAATCATGAATAGTTGGTGTTGTTATCATCTTATTTTTCACATGCTTTTTATTCGATTAGTTAATGGATGATGCATTGATTTCGATTTCATTTTCATGTTCATCATATTTATCTGCCTCCTAATTGATATTGATTGTCATCACAGTCGTCTTTAGTGAGTGCTTCTATAATCAAAGAATTATGAATTTAATTGTTTCATAATTTTCTATCAAATAATGTTAGCTATTTGGTAGTTGAATTTACTCTTATCAAATTTTTATTTACGATATGTTATATCAATGATTGACTTATATCATAAATCAGAAGTTAGCGGTTAACTGGTCAACTATTTATTAACACTATAATATCTTATTGGTGAAATTCAAATTTATTGTTTTTATACTAAATGTTTGGATGGAAGTTATTATTTGAAGCGTTTTTCAAGGGGTATCGTGGGCGGGATTTTTGTTTTTTTTAATTTGGTAGTTAATTGATTTTTGGTTATGAAAAATGTAATTTAAAAAGTCAAGCATTAATTACACTCATAATTATAGTGTCACTGAAACCAGTATATCAGCTATACATGTATGATATACTCTAATATTTTCAAGAACATGCATTATGCATAAATCTCTTGAAACATTTTTCAATTTTATTTTGTTGATCAAATTATAGTGTCATTGTATCAGTGATAGATTGACAAAAGTTCATATTTTAGGGAAGTGATTATTGTTGTTTTTTCTTAGATTTATTCAAATTTTATTAATTTTTTTATAAGGAATTAAGTGATTGAGGAAGTTACTAGATTAGCGGCTTACAAGGAAACAAATTTTTTTGGTGTATTAGAGAACACCACTTCTGTTTTTATGGGATTAAATACGATTTCCTATTTTTTGTCTATCATTTAGGTATATATATATATATCAATGATTTACCTGAAAAATTGGATAATAAGTTATATATAGATGAGAGACATATTAGTTTAAAATTATTAACTAACTAAAAAACTTGTTATTTATCTAAATCTTTTAAAAATCTGTTATTTCTTAAAAGAGTCCGCATAAAATTATCTATTATGCGAAATTCTTCTTTTTCTAAATCATATTTTGCAATTTGAAAAATGTAGCATACCTTACGGAGGGCGTAAAAGGAGTTGAGATGTTTGCATAGTGAAGATGCATCGTTTAGACTGTGAAGAGGCCGAAGAAGATCACGAAGAATAACGACGTCCGATAGAGCCACGGTCATCCCTCCGCCGGAAAACGGATGCCTCATGTTGAATGCATCTCCAATGAGTAGTGCACCTGGAGTGTGATGAGGTATAGCTGACATGCTCATATAAGGTACTCTTTTTATTTTCGCTTTGTCAATCGTCGATACGAAAGCATCGTACAGCTTGGGCGGGACCTAAAAGAATAAACTTGCTTATCATGTCAGCTATACCAAAGCATCGTACAGCTCGACAGTTTTTTTTGTAAATAACCTCTTAAATCTTCTTAATAATTATATTATGCACCAAAACATTGTGATGCACAATTTTATCAATAAATTTAATTATGTTTGATTAAAATTTAACAAAAATTAAAAATGTTTGATTAAAAGTTGATTCAATTGAATAATGTTATACTAAAATTTAATAATATTTATTTTGAGTGGCTACCAATTTAGTCATACGATTGGCATAATATTAAAATATGTTAGGAAAGCCAGAGCACATCGTAAATATATTTCCCAGGAGGAGTACAAACATAATTTTGTTTTAGGACCAGAGTTGCCATGGCATGGTAAATCTGTATTGCACCCATTTTTTAGTAATTCAATTACCTTTACCAGAGGAAAATTCAGATTATCTACAAACATACATTTAAGGATTGATGTTTTAGTATACTAAAAGTGAGATGAGAAAGATAATCATTTTTGTACTATATCCACTCTTTATTTTATAATTTTAAATTTACCCTTAGGTCTATTAATAATGCATCATTAATTGTTAATTTTTCTTCTTTTTTATTTTTCAAAATGATGTATATATTGAGCAAATTTTTTTTATCATTTTTAATTTAAATTTTACTTTTAGATAGAAAATATATTAAGTTATTTCGTCATTAAGAAATTTGATAGAAAAATTCAATCAATAATCAATAAAAGAGTCAAACATATTTTTAGTTCATTTGACACATAAAAATCAATGAAATACTACAATAAAAAATCAAATTAAAGATGTATTGAGTGTACGCATGTATTCTTCTAGTATAATTAACTTAACTGGAGATATTTTAGTGAGTAAAATTTATGAATATTAGTTATAATTGTAGTTTTCTAATTTTATTCACTAATAAATGTATTTTATTTAATTTTTTATTTATATGTACAAGTAATATATAATAAATAATCATAAAATAATAAAAATATACATATCACGTGCACTGCATTTATTATTTTACTAATCTAAATAAATATAACAAATGAATAACGCATATACTAAACAAGCCCATAATGAATAGATTTACTTACGAAAAATGACAAGAAAAACTATTTTTTCAGTTTAAACTATAAAAATGACCGGAGAACTTTTTTTTTTACAAAAATGGCCGAAAATGGCCGAAGTAAACAATTATTTACAAAAATGCACAGATGTAAATTGACTTTTACCGTATTCTGGTTGAAAAAAAAAGTTTTCTGGTCATTTTTACAGTTTGAGCTAGAAAGTTAGTCATTTTTATAGTTTTCCCATTTACTTATGGAAAAAGCAACAATTATATTATGGAGCTCGAGTTCAAGAACATAAGAATCGCTTAGACGAATGACTTCAATTAAGAACCGACCTGAGGAGCCACCGTAACTTTCAGAAAGCTTGATAATTCAGCAGTAGAAAGGGGAGGAACTTTCTCGCATGGTAGGTTAACAAAACACCGAGTCTCTGTGCGACTAATCGGATAAAACAAGATAGGAGAAGGTTCCGCTATTATAACGTGGCCGTAGTTTGCAAAAGGAAGCTGACAGTTCTCTAAAACCCATCCAACAAACTGAGAGTTCACCTTTACCTACCATGCCAAAACCAATTCAAGTATGAATATACAAGCTATTTCAATTGCTAAGGAAAAACAGATCATAAATTCACATATATGTTAGGGTGTAAAGCCTAATCATATGCTACACGGAGGCATCACACAGTGTATAAAGCACTCAAAGATTTTTTTTGGTTATTTTATATGTGTATTAGGTTACCTTAAATATTCTCACTGTATAAAAGATATTAGGCAGTTTGTTCTTGTGTGTCGTGTAGACAGAGAAAGGTATGAGACTTGAAAGATTATTTTATCAACTTCTTCTTGATCATAGTGAAAATCTGTAATGATAAAATGAACGTAGCTCTCACATTGAATGTAAACTACTAAAATATGTGTGTTATTTATGGGTTTTTTAAGTTTATTACTATCGTTAGTAAAATGATTACAACATTCTAATACCTAACAGTATATTCATTTCAAATTTCTATCTTTTTTCTAACCAGACCTTTAACTACCTTGAAGTTGCAGAGAAAACGACGTAAATTCGAGAAACAACCGTCACATACTACCGTGAGAGTTGAATATGCTATCATATCTTGACCTACTTTTGTTTTGTATCTCACACCTTTTACACTTCCTTTATGATCATCTTTCACCAGAGATGTCACTGTTCCTTGCTCTAACTTCACACTAAGAAACAAATTAAACATTTCAAAGCGAGAACGACACAATTATTTCATTTTCGAAATGCAATAGCAAATAACAACCATAATTTTATTCAAGTTATTAAGAGAATGTACTTTGGAAGAGAAGCGGTCTTTTCCCGTAGTTTCTGCACAAAACGGCCGTTATGAAAGCTCTTCCCAGTTATGTTCGCATGAAAGTTGTTCGATGGATAAGATAATCTAACATGTTTTCCCTCATTAAAAAGAGCATATCCAAAAATTTGTTGAGCATCAATTTCAGTTAGACAATCTACAAATATTGATACGTTAGTCACATTTTACGTATGATAAACGACAAAGCGATGCAATTATATAAGGTGAAATACCGATTTTATAAATGTACTGATTACCCTCAAGACCCAATTCAAGTAATTTGAGATAGCCTCCAGGCTGGAGAAGCTCGCCAACCATTCTGTTGGGCATTGTCAAGTCTCTTTCGATTACACGAACACTCCATCCGTCCTGCAACGAGTAGCACAGAACAATGCTCAATAGTAATTAAATTACTAATTTCCAAGTCATGAGTAGCAATTAATAACATAGAGAGATCGAGACCTTTCCGAGAGCGTAAGCAAGAGCGGAACCAGCAACCCCGGCCCCAACAACGATAACATCACTTGTTTCATTCATCATCATATCTCTCTTTTTATCTATCTTTGGCACATAGATTGTGGATAAAAAAAGGTGCAAGTGAAGAAGAAATTAATAGATCACAGAAGAGCATATAATACCGTTAACCATATGTTATCTCTTTCATTTGCATTTGCTTTTTCTCCAGCCATTTTGCATGGTCTTTGTATTACTAAATATTATAAATTGCTTGTTTGGCAGTAGGTTCAAAAAGCATGAAATTAATTTAAAACACACACCTTTTGCATTAAGTATAAACGTGTTTTATGTTCCGTACATTTCGTATAAGGTTTTGTCGTCTTTAATGCCTTTAGACGGCTACAATAATTGATGGAAATAGATTATCACTATGCAAAGAAGAACGAGTTTTAGTTGCGTTATTGATGGAGAAAAGTGGTAAATTTATTTAGAATATCCAATTTAAGTTGTGTTGGCAAATGGTATCACTTGACTCAATTTCAGACTTTATATAATATTTTTTTTGTTTTTTCATAAAGTTCTTATAACATCAGTTATAGTCTATTTAAATGACATGAACACTCATTTTAATTTTAAAAATAATACACAAGTTGATTTGGTTAAAAGATTACTAGTTTAAGTTTGAAAGACCTTATTCCTACAATTAACTTGAGTGATGAATGAGATTTTATAATTTAGTATTATCATGTAATAAATAGTGTCTAAATAATACAATATTTAACCGATACACCATCAAACATTGGATTACACTATTTAATCTAATACAATAAATACAGTCCGATAAATTTAGAATAAAATAGTTTCAGTGACAGTATGACTGAAATACCCTCGTATGATAACCGAATGCCAAACAATAAACATAGCCCTTGTAGGACATAACGAACCCTAGTCTTTTGGAAGAATACCGAAGGTGTTCTGTTTCTCCAAATTCACTCTCTGTTTCGCTCTCTGCTTAGATCTCTCTGTGTAAATTTCTCATCTTTATCTTCCGCTTCAGATAGGTATGTGTTGTCCGTAATATGCATATAGAATCATTTATGTGTTCATATATGTATGGCTATCTGTTTTCTTAGTTTCTATTTCGATTCATTTCAAGCTTTATTCAGAACACAGAATCACTCGTCGAAGCTGATAACTTTACAAATTGTTCCTTGTTTCAATTATGTTGCTTTCTTTACATGATTCGGGTCAATTCTTTTTTAGTTTCATTTTTGCTGCTCGGTAATGAACCCCTTGTAAATGCAGTTAACAGAAATTTTTGCTTTAGATTCTGAATTTTTTTCTATTTTGATGTTTTTTCGTGCAGTTATGGTAGAGGAAGTATTCTTGGCTTTCCTTTTTAGGAAGGGGTAATATTTATGAATACGGTGACAGCCATGACTCTCACCTTTGGTATAAGTTTCTCAAGTCATGTTTTTAGTTTAAAATACATGGTCCTAATAACGACTTCAGCCATTATTAGATCGTGCCACTAACCTTAACAAGGACCGAATGAAAGGAAGAGTGCTAGTTTTTTAGTGTTATAGGTAATGCAGATGAAAAGGACTGACTAGTGCTACATCATATGCATTTTTATTGAAGGGGATGAGAAGGTTATAATTGAAAGATCTAAGGAGTAGGATGAAAGCATTTTTTTTTTAAATCTGTAAAAGAATGATGCCATTTTTCTATTGGTATGGATTTTAACATAACTGTTAAGCCTATATGGGATTACTTTTCTGATGACACTTTAAGCGATAACTAACTGCTATTTCAATTGCTCCATGATTGTAATAGTAGCTCTAAGTTAATCATAGCACACAACATATGTTCTAGTATTGGTGTTGTTTACGAATATGGCTGCCCCTCGATAAGCTGTTCTAGTATGTGTTAGAGTTAGGAAAGGAATTAGTGGTAATAAGCCTTCTGTAATTAACAAGTGCCTTATGATATAATCAAACATAAATTCGATAGTATTTACTGCAGTTACTGTGATGTGATCCTTTCAGCATATGTTACTGCTTGGCCAAAAGACATTGTCATATGTATCTTCCTTGAAAGGTCTTACTATAACTAAAAGTGTAAATCTTCAACATTTTCTCAGATCTGTTCTGTTGAGATAGCTTATTGGGAGTGCCTCTTGCATACACATCATTAAAAATGTTGTTCTAGATACGTTCAAGCAAAAAACAGGAAATGTTCCTATTAAGCTGAGAAAGTGGTGTCCTGATAGTGTCTTGGCTTCCTTAATGGATGACCACACATTTGTTGTCGGTCAAGAGTTTCCTGATGTGAAGGCCTTTCGGAATGCGATTAAAGAAGCAGCAATAGCACAGCACTTTGAGCTGCGCATAATTAAGAGCGACCTGATTCGTTACTTTGCCAAGTGTGCAACAGAAGGGTGTCCATGGCGCATCCGCGCTGTTAAGCTTCCAAATGCTCCAACCTTCACTATAAGAAGTCTTGAAGGCACACATACATGCGGGAGAAATGCACAAAACGGTCACCATCAAGCTTCTGTAGATTGGATTGTCAGTTTCATAGAGGAACGCCTGCGGGATAACATCAATTACAAACCAAAGGATATATTGCATGACATCCATAAGCAATATGGCATCACCATACCATATAAACAAGCCTGGCGTGCAAAGGAACGTGGACTAGCAGCAATATATGGCTCTTCAGAAGAAGGATATTTTCAGCTTCCATCATACTTTGAACAGATAAAGAAAACCAACCCCGGAAGTGTTGCAGAAGTGTTCACAGCTGGTGCGGATAGCCGATTTCAGAGACTCTTTGTTTCGTTCTATGGATCCATTTATGGGTTTCTGAATGGTTGCTTGCCAATCATTGGGGTTGGTGGACTCCAGCTTAAAAGCAAATATCTTGGTACTTTACTCTCAGCAACGTCTTTTGATGCTGATGGCGGGTTATTTCCACTGGCTTTTGGCATTGTTGATATAGAAAATGAAGAGAGCTGGATGTGGTTTTTGTCAGAATTACTCAATGCAATGGAGATGAACAGTGAGAATATACCACATCTCACATTTCTGTCAGATGGACAAAAAGGAATAGCAGATGCAGTAAGAAGGAAGTTCCCAAGTTCAACACATGCACTTTGCATGAGATACTTAAGTGAAAGTGTTGGGAAAGAGTTCAAGAACTCGAGGCTTGTCCATCTTCTATGGAAAGCAGCATATGCCACTACTACTATATCATTTAAAGAGAAGATGGCAGAAATTGAGGAGGTTTCATCCGAGGCCGCTAAGTGGATACAACAATTTTCTCCTTCACTGTGGGCATTGGTATATTTCGAAGGAACACGATATGGTCATCTTTCTTCAAATGTAGACGAATTTCATAAATGGATTCTTGAAGCGCGAGAGTTGCCCATTGTCCAAGTGATCGAACGGATTCACGGAAAATTAATGGCCGAGTTTAAAGACAAGCGTTTAAGGAGTGATTCATGGCTTTCTTTGCTTGCCCCATCTGCTGAGAGGCGAATGATGGAAGCTATCAATAATGTTTCAATATATCAAGTACTTAGATCAGATGAGGTAGAGTTTGAGGTTATATCAGCTGAGAGATCAGATATAGTCAATATTGGTACCCATTGTTGTTCTTGTCGGGATTGGCAGCTTCATGGAATACCATGCTCACACGCGGTAGCTGCCCTTATATCATGTCGAAAAGACGCTTATGCCTTTACAGAAAAGTGTTTTACTTTAGCTAGTTACCGGGAAACATATGCGGAGGAGATCAAACCCATTCCGGAAAAACTTGAATGGAAAAAGCAAGTTGAGACTCATATGGGTGATGATGATGATGACACCCGAGTTGTGCGGCCACCCAAGTTCCGTCGACCCCCAGGACGCCCTGAAAAGAAAAGGATTTGTGTAGAGGAACTGAATCGTGAGAAGCACACCGTGCATTGCAGTCGTTGTAATCAAACAGGTCACTATAAGACAACCTGTAAAGCTGAGCAGGTAAAGAGTATTGAACAGTTTTAGATTGTAGAATTATGCACTATAGAGCTTACCTTATTGAGCAGAATAAAGCTGTTTTCTGTAGGAAATGGTATTGGGTCATGAAAAATAGGAAATTCCTATATTATTTCAGATCTGTGTATTTTGAATGTAGTTGTAAGAAAGTAGATGAAAAAGTAGCTCTTAATCATAGCTAGAGTTTTCTTATTTCTCATTTTTTTTTCCAAATTCTACATCTCGATTTTTGTTAGATTTTTGCTTCATCGCGGACATGGTCTGTATTTTAGTTCTGTATGATCATTTTAGGTTATGTTTAGATCTGTGAAATTATAAACAGAAGCTTCAGAATCTCAGGCTGATGGATGATTAACCTTTAAGAATTGTAAAAAGAACTAAATCAACTCAATGGTATATAGATGAGACTGTTCGAAAGGCAGGCAACACCATTGTCTAAATCGAACTATTATTATGTATTAAAAGGCTCATTTTTCGTCAGGAAATGAAGGTGTCAAAAAGCAATAAACAGAGACCATAAAATGAGAAGACCATACATTTTATTTTACCAGAACATTTGATCATCATAATCACCTGTCCTTGTACAGAAACTAGTTTTTGCTTCTGAATTCTGAGTCTTCTCAAATCCAAACTAAATTATTTGTGAATTGTTACAAACTCCCAAATGATCCCAATATTTATTCTTTAGTTCAGTGCTTAAAAACCTTAAATCAGAAAGTAACAGGACATGCTGGAATCAAGCTGTCTGCAACAGCATCTAAATCTAGAAATAAATAGAAACTCTTGTTTCAAATCGATTGTAAATGGAATCCAAAGATCAATAATATAACATGCTCAAATCCTATAACTACAACTCTCAGGTCTGAAAGGCTGCTGTGCCAACTTTGTTCACTTATAGAGCTGCTTAAATCTTTTACAGGCTTCCAAAATGTTCTCCCTGTGACCGAAAGCACTAACGCGAATAAAACCTTCGCCACCAGGTCCAAAACCGCTTCCGGGAGTTGTTACCACATGGGTTTTCTCTAGTATCTCACTGAACACGTCCCATGAACTCCGGCCGGGGAAATGGACCCATACATAAGGTGCATTCTTCCCTCCGTACACTTTAAAACCGAGCGAATTAAATGTGTCCACTATGATACTAGTATTTTCTTTGTAAAACCCAATTACCTCACGCATAGCCTGCAGAAGTAGATCACCAAACGTTTTATTCACTAAGCAAATAGTCTTCAAACTTTTCTTTTGTAGTTAGAACTTAGAAACAACTGGGTAAATATGAGACTGTCTAACAGACCTTGAGACCTTCTAGTGAAAGACAAGCAAGGCCACCAGCTTGAGAAATGTTCGATGCACCATTGAAGCAAGTACAAACAATGCGGTTGAAGTCTTTGGCCACAGGAAATCCGTCAGAGAATAGTAGCTCTTTTGGAACTACTGTCCAACCGAGACGAACTCCGGTAAAACCAGCATACTTGCTAAATGATGATGTCTCAATTGCAACCTGCACAAAATAACATTTTTTTTGTTTAAAGGTAAATATATATCAACCAAAGAAATACAGCTATATAAGGGACAATACCCCGAGTGCAAAAAAGGGAAAACCCCTAACCTAACCTAAACAGGAAGAGACCTAACTATTAGGGCCCTCACAAAAAATACTGTCAGGACAGGAAGCCTCCAAGCAGCATGGAGCCTGAGATTAACTTATGATGTCTCAGCACAAAATGACTTACATCTCAAGTTCTCATTGACAAGCGAAAAATGCCAAGTAAGGTACTGGTGACCAAAAGTTTATTTCTTAACCTAAAAACAGACATTAATTAATCTTCAAATTACCTCCTTGGACCCAGGGATTTCAAAGATGGACCGTGGATTATCCTCAGACATGTACATTCCATACGCAGAATCGTAGACTAGAATTGATCCATTGTCTTTAGCAAACTTTACCAGCTGGATTAGCTGCTCCCTTGTTGCAGCAGAACCAGTAGGGTTGTTCGGTGAACAGAAAAAGATTACATCTGTTCGTGGAACCGTGGACAAATCGGGAAAGAAACCATTCTCTGGAGTACACCGCATATATTCAATGTTCCCATACTTTTCAACATCCTTCTGAAACAGTCCAGTCTGCCCCATAATTACACTCGAGTCTACGTAAGCCTGCGATTCCATCAATTCTTAGTAAGAATTTGTTTATCTGCAGAAGGTGATAAGATTTTGACATCTAACAAATGAAAAGTCAACCATCTAACTGAAAATAATTTTAGCCAATCGCTTTAGAAAGTGTATACAAGTGAATAAAATTTTCATTTCTTAAGATAAAAGAAAATTACAGGATATGATGGGTCTTGCACTGCCATTGTCACATTCGACCCAAAAACAACCTACAGGAAGTGGAAAGAAAAGCTAATTAGTGTCGAGATAACAGACCCCTCAAGTACTTTGAAGAACCATCATATCAAAGACAAGATGGAAAACAACTAAATTTGTTTGTGCGTCCATAAACAAGAGAAAGCACGGCAGTGATTGAAATAGGAATCCAACCTGAAGGCGGGATATGTCACATTTTGCACCATCTGAAACAAATATATCATCTTCCTCTATACCAAGGCTGCTATAAAATGTCGAAGCAATTGCAGCTCTCAATGGCTGTAGAAATCAAGATATATATAAGGCCTAATCAGTCAAACAAAACAGGAAATCTAAAAAAAACCTTATTTACAAAGCAATTACAAGTTGGTGGTTGACTGTATACTTCGCTTAATACTCCTAGTTAATTGAAAATGTACTTTTGGTCATGCACTTTTTCAACCTTGAATTTAAGTCAGGTCAACACTCCATTACGGAAATTTTTTTTGAAATTTATTCAAACCTTAACCAACACTAATCACGAAAAGGTGGCTGGGTGGTGTAACTTCATAATCAGGGAAACCTGCAGAAGGGAGGAATGATGTTCTAAAACAGGGTGTCTCTGAAACTTCATAAACTATATGATTCTACAAGTAAACTTTCATATGTGCACTCCACCTAACCACTACATACTGGCATTGTGCCGAACCATAAGAAAATTTGTAAGATGAATGATGTTCTAAAACAGGGTGTCTCTGAACCTTACATGACATTGACCAACTGGGTTATTAAAATGATTCAACTACAAATATGAAAAAACTAAAAGAATAATGCATAGTGTAGCGAATGACAGAAATTAATAAAGTACCTACTTTTTCACCTTGCTCAGCTCCATAACCACTGTAACCATCAAGTGTTGACAATGCATTTGATTTCTGAGAAACGTAAGATTGTATGATTGAAAAATAAGTTAAAAACAGGAAGAAAATCAATATGACTTCATGAACAAGGTGTAATACGAACATATATTCAATGACTGATTTTTAATTAAAATTCTCTAATTTGGACTTCTTTCAGGCAAACTTTATATGCATGTTCTTGATTCCTCATTATCAAACTAAAACTTAAATAAACTTAGGAAATTAATTTAAATAATTGAATACAAATAAACAATAATAAAAGTTTAACTAACCAAATACAAGTAAATGTATTTGATTCCATCTCAAATACAAGTAACTGTATTTGATCCCATTTGTAAGTGAAGTTTGTGTTTTTTAATCATGTTCTTCCTTCTTTAGCAGCAACTGTATTTATGAACAAAGTTGGGAAAATTTTCCGATCCAGAGGACGATAAAAGGTTGGCTATAGTTTTCCATATTGTTGGAACATTAGACGTTTGACTAGCAATTATAGAGCTTCGGACTTGGTTCCTTTGTGCCTCTTTTGGTGTATTTGGAGGAACAAGAGTGCTAGAGCCTTTGATGGTCATGGATGTTCACTAGCTTATTTGCCTCATAAGTTCTGAACAGAATTGGGCTTCTTTTTTTTCTTGCTGGATGGCACTTGGTCAAAGGTTTTTCGATTTATATTTCAGATCTTTATAGGCCCAGGATGAATCCTCGAGGGAATGGTCGGTACAATCCTCGAGGGAATCCTCGAGCAATTCATATAAGTATTCAACTCCAGTGAGGAAGCTAAATCCATAGCACATAATAGAAATTTTCTATTAGAAAAAGCTTCATATATCACCCAATGTGTGAACTGCCAACAAGGAAGACATCTCAGTAAAGCCAAATTACAAAAGGAAACTAAAAATTTATACATGAAAAACAAATAAATATTAGTAGATAGTTGACATTATTTACTAACGTCACCAGAAAGTGGGAGAGAAGCTTGTACCTTCGCCATTGCAGAAGCTATGACTTCAGGAATGGGCTCAGTAGTGTCACCGATGCCAAGGCTTATCACTTTTGCATCAGGATACTTCATCAAGTGCGCAGACCTCCTCCTAGCAATCTATTAGAAAGAAAAACGAAAATGATCAAAAATCATATGCCGGTGATAACAGAATATGAATATAAAGATTAGAATGCAAATAATTCTTTCTTTTGGTTGCTATAATGCCAATAAATTATAAGTTATAACCATTGGTAAAAAATTACTTAAATCTTCATAGCAGTTACTGGGATTTGCCTTAGGCATATCAGTTACTGAGATTTCCTCTACGGTAGAAAGGATTCATCTTTTCCTCTACGGTAGGAACAAGCATGTTTTTCGCACAATCATATCACTCAAAGAATGTCTCTTTAATTGGATTTCTTATTAGCGATTGACAGTAGCAGTGCAATAATCACAGCAAATGATAGCAAAAGACATCACAGACCTCGGGGAAAAGGTAACCTGCTTGCAGCTTGGCCATGTTGGCATTGCGAGAGACCTTCGTCTTGTAAGCTAAGTACAGATCCAACAAGGAAACGCACATTTACCACAGAATGTTATAATTTGAGCTCAACAATGCACATTAGTAGAAAATTCAAAAACATATAATTTCTCTAATATTCAAAGTTTTGACAATAGGATAGCGAAACCGTACAAGTCTTGGCTTCTTGAGGCGTTGCGACACACTTAAAAACTCCAATGCTTTTCGCCGGAAGTGAAACATTAGTAGTTCTGCAACAAAACGAACTCATTTTTCCAAAACCTCACAGAAAACAAACGAACCCACAAATTTTTACAACAAAACAGAAAGCTAAAAGAAGAAGACGAAGAAGAAGAAGTCACCTGGAGTTGAAATTTGTATGAGCAAAGAAAGCAGAGGAAGATGAAGAAATATGAGTCGAAGAAGATAGACTGTGCAAAAGAGGCATTTTTGAATCTGGATTAAGCGGAAATTGAGAAAATGTAAATAATCCTTTCTTCTTTGTCAGCTTAATCCAATTTATTCGGAGCACTCAAATGTGCAGTCTTGCAGAGAGTTTACAAGAAGGGCCGCCTTTGCTATTAGTACCGCTCTGTTCGACACCCTAAAAGCCAGGGACGTAAGCTGTTCGGTTCGGTAATGAACATTAACCGGTCCAACTCGGCTTAAATTATTGTTGGAACTGGTCCCGAAATAAAACCACAGCCCAATAACCGAAGCTATCTTTGTCCCAACCTATCTCAGCCTCACAGCGCTGTGCTGTGAGTTCCGAAACCCTATTTCTTCTTCGACTTCAATTCAATCCTCTCCTGCCTCTTTTGTCTTTGGCCTAAACGTTGATTCATGGAAGTTTTATTCAGATGTCGCGTGGTAAGAGGATTCGCGTGAGGAAAGAACTAGATGGATTTTATTTAATCCAAACGGTGAGGCTATAACTGCTGGTTATAAAAGTTTGGAGTATGTTGCTTCAACTATTATGGCTGAAGCTCTTGTCTTATTATGGGCATCGGAGTCAACTAAGTTATGGTGTAGTGGACCAATTTCTATTTTTCTAATGCTTTGGGCCTCATCAACATGATCAATGACCTTAATGCTTCGGATTCTCAGATTAAATTCTTAGTTTATGATATTCAGTATTATAAATCTAATTTTTTCCTCAATTTTGTTTCATTTTATTCATAGATCTAATAATAGTTTAGCCCATCATCTCGCTAATTTAGGGTTTAGATTTTTATTTCTAGTTATTTCATCTAGACTGTTTCATTTTGAAATAGCGGCTATAGTGGATACCCCTTAGCTGTTCGTCTTGGGTGTCCTTTTCAGTTGTATCTTGTACCATGCTTTGCTATTTTAATAATAATTTATATTTCTTGATAAAAAAGGTAGGAGATAAATGTTTTTAGACAATTTTGTCCACCTTCATTTTTCTTAATCCTAAAATACTCTTATAAAATACATATATCGCATTTCTATTTGTCCATTAAATAAATATGTGTCAAATTATAATAATTAGTAAGCAACTTTTGAAATGTGAGATATTGGGAAGTGATATTTAATATATAGTATCCATTCATGTAAGTTATTGAGTTCTTGTGTTTCAACAAAGGCTTCTTCACTTATCTTGATTTAATTTTCCTGACTATTCTTTGTGTGTATTACAGAGGATTGAATGTTAAATATAAAAAATGTTTATGCATCAACGTATTAATCCAAAATCTAGATTCAAAAGAGGAAGAAAAGAGAAGAAAATTGAAACGAGAAGGAAGAAGCTTACTAGGAACGAGGAACTACGGTGATGCAGCGATGACAGGAATTAGAACACTGAAGAGGAAGATGAAATTGAAAAATGGCGAAACAGAGGGCAGTTAACATCTGGGAGAGAGGGTGGTTGCTGTTTTAGAGAGAAATAGTTACAATGGGGTTCGTGAAAGATAAAATGAGAGATTTGGGGGGGAGTTGAGTGTGATGCTTATATGGTGCGTGTGGGTGGCTAAAAATTACAATCTACTCTCTTAATACTTGGGGTATTACATTCTTCCCTCCTCAAGAACTTTTATCCTCGAAAGAAATTTACCTTATTAAAATAACTCGATACTTGACACGTATCTCCGCTTCTCGTTCCCATGTTGCTTCCTCAACTCGATAATTTCTCCAGAGAACCTTAACTAATTGAATCGATCTGCTACGAAGAGTATGATTCCTGTGCTCTAGAATTCTGACTGGCTTCTCCTTATAAGTAAGATCATCACGAACTTGCAGAGGTTGAAAATCGAATGACGTGCGTTGGATCAGACGCGTACTTGCGAAGCATCGAGACGTGAAACACATTATGAACACCTGAAAGAGCTAGTGGTAAATCGAGCCGGTAGGCCAAAGGATCGATACGATCCAAAATCTCTAAAGGGCCAATAAACCCGGGGCTCAGCTTTCCCTTGCGACCAAAACGCATAACTCCTTTCATCGGGGCAACCTTGAGAAACACATGATCACCCACTTCAAATTCGAGATCCTTCCTCCTGACATTTGCGTAACTCTTTTGCCTACTTTGAGCGGTCTTCATTCTATCTCTAATTTTCTGAATAGCTTCATTTGTAGGCTGGACCAGGTCAGGGCCCAAAAGCTTTCGTTCGCCAACCTCATCTTAGTGAACTGGCGACTGACATTTTTTTCCATAAAAGTGCCTCAAACGGAGCCATACCCATCGTCGCCTGGTAACTGTTATTGTAAGAAAACTCGATGAGTGCCAAGTGCGCGTCCCAACTGCCAGAGAAATCCAAGACATAAGCTCGAAGCATATCTTCCAACGTCTAAATCGTTGGCTCAGATTGCCCATCAGATTGACGTGAATCGCGGATCCTGATCTGATACTATAGGCACCGGAACCACATATAGTCGAACAATCTCTCAGATATACAACCGAACCCAATCCTCAACTGAAAATGTAGTCTTGCCAGGTAAAAAGTGTACAGACTTGGTGAGACGATCTATCACAACCCAAATGGTGTTAAAACCTTTTACCGTCCTCGGTAGCTCCGAAACAAAATCCATTGCCACATGCTCCCATTTCCATTCAGGAATACTTAAAGGTTGCAAGACCCTAGATGGTCGTTGTCTCTGTGCCTTGATCTGCTGACACACCCAACACTTACTAACGAACTCAGTGATGTCACGCTTCATACCGTTCCACCAATAATGTAACTTCATATCATGATACATCTTAGTACTGTCAAGTGCACAATGTATGGTGAACTATGAGCCTCCGTGAGTAATTCCTACTTAATGACTACGTCTTTCAGAACACAAAGCCTCCCATGAAAGCGAAGAGTTGAATTGTTACTAACACCAAACCCTTGTCCTTTGTCCGAACCCACTTTGTTACGAATCAAAAGTAACTCAGAATATGACTTTTGTGCATCGATAATAAGTTGTTGTAATGATGGTTGAACTGTGAGCTGAGCTAACTGTGTTGTAGTATCTTTTAGCAAAACCAGAATCTCAGTACGTTCAAGATCCTCCAAGAGATGCTCTTGAGACGTAATAAGAGTAGTTAAATGGGCTGATTTTTGACTTAAGGCATTAGCCACTACATTTGCCTTTCCTGTGTGATAAATGATCTCGCAGTCATAATCCTTCACCAATTCCAACCAACGGCATTGCCTCATGTTAAGTTTTTTCTGAGTAAAAAAGTACTTAAGACTCTTATGATCTGTGTAAATCTGACACTTCCAGACATACAAGTAATGTCTCCAGATCTTGAGGGAAAATACAACTGCAGCCAACTCCAAATCATGTGTAGGATAATTTTGTTCATAAGGATTGAGCTAATGAGAGGCATATGCTATGACCTTCCCTTCTTGCATCAAAACATAACCCAATCCTCTCTTGGAAGCATCGCTGTAAATCACAAAGTCGCTCTTACCATCTATAATGGTCAACACGGGTGTCGTCACTAATTTTTGTTTAAGTCTCTGAAAACATTTCTCACACTCAGCCGTCCAAGTAAAGGTGGCACTCTTCCTAGTCAACTGAGTAAGTGGAACAACAATCTTTGCAAAACCCTCAACCAACCTCCTATAATATCCTGCTAAACCCATAAAACTATGAACTTCCCCAACATCTGCAGGTGGAGGCTAGTTAACCACTGCTTCGATCTTAGACGGATCTACTGAGATTCCATCTCGAGATACAACATGACCAGGGAATGATACTTGCTAAAGACAAAACTCACACTTTTGGAATTTAGCATATAACTGGTATTTCCTTAATGCTTGCAAAACAATCTTGAGGTGATTCATATGCTCAGTCTCTGATCTAGAATACACCAGAATATCATCAATGAAGGCGATCACAAAAGAATCCAAGTACTCTTTGAACACCCTGTTCATCAAATCCATAAAAGCTGCCAGAGCATTAGTTAATCCAAATGACATCACTACAAACTCATAGTGGCCGTAACGAGTGCAAACGCTGTCTTAGGAATATCCTCATCTCGAATCTTGAGCTGATGGTATTTTGATCTTAAATCAATCTTAGAGAATATCGATGCTCCCTGAAGTTGATCAAACAAATCCTCAATACGCGATAACGGATACCTATTCTTGATAGTGACTCTATTCAACTCCCGGTAATCAATGCATAGCCTCATTGATCCATCTTTCTTTTTAACAAATAATATTGGAGCACCCCAAGGTGAAACACTAGGTCTAATGAAACTTTTACCCAGTAATTCTTGAAGTTGGTCCTTAAGTTCCTTCAACTTTGCAGGAGCCATACAATACAGAGCTCTGGATATAGGGGTTGTGCCTAGTACCAACTCAATACGAAAATCTCTCCCGAGGAGGAGGAAGTCCTGGAAAATCATCGGGAAAGACATCCAAAAATTCAGAAGCTACTGGAACTGATCCAATATCCATATTGATCTTAGTTGAATCCACAACAGAAGCTAAGTAATCCCAGTTACCACAATCAAGTAGGCGTTGTGCTCGTAAAGCAGATATGGCCTTCGGTATAGGTCGTTGCTGAGATCCCCTAAACTTGAAATTAGGTCTGCCCGGAGGTAGGATTCGAACTTCCTTTCGATAACAGTCTATGTTGGCATAGTTAACAGCCAACCAGTCCATTCCTAGAATTACTTCAAAATCATGCATCCCCAGAACTATAAGCTTAGCATTCAAAACACGATCTGATATCATTACTGAACAACTCTCTATCGCCTTATTAGCCAGGAGAGAAGCTCCGGAAGGCGTAGAAACACATAACTCAAAACCCAATGGCACAACAGAAAAAGATGCATGAGTCATAAATGAAGCAGATATAAAAGAATGCATGGATCCGGAACCAATTAATGTAAAAGCTGAATTTCCTAGTACAAGTAATGTACCTGCCACAACTGGATCCGACTGCTCAGCTTCCTGACGAGTTAATGCGAAAACTTTCCTTTTAGCTCTACCACCTGCAACATTACTAGGCTGTCCTTGAGCAAGCAGATGGCACTGTCTAAGGTAATGCCCAATCTTCCCACACTTAAACAAGCATTGTTCACCTTAAAGCATTTACCGTCATGGTGCTTCTTACATGTAGCACATAAGGGATTTGATTTGATCATCTACCTTTTTGCATTGTGGGGACCCTGATGAGAATCCTGCGATTTTCTCTTTCCATGAAATGATTGCTCTGATCGTGGTGGTGCACGTGGAGGAAGATTTTGTTCCATCAACAAAGCTGCCTCAACCACCGCTGCGTAGGTGGTATGCTTATGGAGCGACACTGATCCCTTAATCTCTAGACGCAGTCCTCTTTCAAAAGTTCGTGCCTTCTTTATCTCACTATCCACATAGTGCGTGGCGTACCAAGACAATTCTTCAAACTTCCGCTCATATTCAGCTACACTCATAGCTCATTGCACAAGTCTGAGGAATTCGGCCTCATTCTCTGTCCTGACCTTGATCGGAAAATATTTCTCAAAGAAGAGTTTCTTGAAACGATCCCATGTCACTTGATCACGATCAATGTCATGAGCTCTCCGTATGAGCTCCCACCATTTCTGAGCCTTCCGCGTCAGCATAAATGTTGCACAAATAACCTGTTGAATCTCAGAACACGGCATAAACTGGATGATCTGCTCCAATATTGTAATCCATTCGTCAGCTAGCAGTGGGTCAGACGAGTGACCGTCAAATTCAAGTGGTTTTAGCCTCCCAAATATCTGGATCAACTGCTACATATTAACCTCCGTCGTTTGTTGCTGAGCTGGGCAAGTCGTACCTATCTGTCTTAACAACTCCCAAAATTCTTGAAACATATCCATCATAGCAACAGAAGGGTTAGCAGTAGGATCAACTGGCGCATGATTGTTGTTGTTCCTTGTATGGGGCGCCATCGCACTGCTACCCATAAACCCAAGACTTACCAATGTATCGCGTAAATATAACATAAACGTAATTCAAACATGGCATAATGAAACAAAACACATCATACTCAATCAATAATTAAAGCACATATACATGCATACCTGACTTGTAAGATGAGGGAGGAGCAAAGTGAGTGACATGTCATCTCTTTCACTTGGAAATGTCTACAGAATCTAAAACCATGGCTCTGATATCAAAACTGTAATGCCCTGATTCTCGATGGTTAAACTGTAATATAGTGAAGCACGAAAATCTATAAGACATGAAAGATTAAACATGAATATTCATAAATTTATGAAATAATTAAAGTCAAACTGAAGTCATAATGTTATAATTAAACCTAGAAATCATAATCATACTTTTTATGGCAGTCCCTCACTCCTACTGCTCACCATCATCTACAACACAATCATCTATGGGGGTGAGTATTAAAAATACTCAGTAAGTAAATTCACATAATAATAAATTTCACATGACATAAATGTAAACATATAACTCATGCAAATTTATTTCGCACGTTTGCTGGTCACATAA
Source organism: Datisca glomerata (assembly GCA_003255025.1). Classification (NCBI taxonomy): domain Eukaryota; kingdom Viridiplantae; phylum Streptophyta; class Magnoliopsida; order Cucurbitales; family Datiscaceae; genus Datisca; species Datisca glomerata. The sequence goes on from QANY01000632.1 coordinate 601,757, forward strand.
AATACTTGTAACAACACACCGATTTCATGATTAACATATAACTTGAGCTTGTACTTATAAATGTAAATACTTGCTTCATAACTCAACTAGACATATCCCTCGATTAAAAACTTAACCATTACCGCTTTCATAACTTGAACTTGCGACATGAAAGTGAACATGACAGATTGAGTGTCTTAAAACTTGATGTCACTTAAGGTTGTTGAACCTTAAGGACGCTAACATGAACATGGTGACACCCAACCACATAACTTGATAACATGATGTGAACAATCTGGTTACTTGAAAACTAAGGGACACGACTAAGTCTACTTCTTGTTCACTTAACACTTTTTACTTGAATTAATATTCATATTTCACGTTATCACATATACATGAGTAAACATATAACTTGTTCATGAACATAAACGATATAACTAATACATGTATAACTCAAAATATAATCATACATAACATGGTAAATAATTTCATCATAATATGGAAAACAAATACAACACTTGATAATAAGATTAAACATAAAAAAATAATAAAATAATTTCACATTATATATTCTACACTTATAACATATGAACCGAATTATTATGTAAATCCACTTACTTGGATTCACTATGAATTAAATTCAACAACTAATGACCTAAAATCCAAGGATCTCAGATCACAACAAATTCATATAATATCTATAATTATTTAATTAACTAAGTGAGATTGGGAACAGTTGAAAACCATATCAGGTGTAAATTATCAAGTAGTTTAAAAAGGGTTCAACAAGGTTCAGGTGGCCTGGACTGGTTCGATTCTGCTGTTTTTGGGTCGATTTGGTCTGGTCGGGTTGAATTGGTCTGGTCTGACTGAGCTGGTCTTGTCTGATCTGGCCTGACTGAACCGGCTTGGCCTGGTCTAGTTTGAATGAACCGGTCTGGTTCAAGCAAACCGGTTCAAGAGAAGGGGAAAACATAAAAGGAAGACGAAGAAGGGGGGAGAGAGAGATGCAATAGAGGGGGGCTAAGGGGAGAGAGAGAGACAAAACAGATATGGGAGGGAGACGAAGAAGAAGGAGAAAGAGATGGAACAGAGAGGGGGAAGATGGAGGAGAGAGAGAGAGAGAGAGCGACTGAACAGAGAGGGGGGTGGAGACGAAGGAGAGAGAGACAGAAACAAAGAGGGGGAGGGAGATGAAGAAGAGGGAGGGAGAGAGAGAGAGAGAGAGAGAGAGAGAGAGAGAGACGCAACAGAGAGGGAGGGAAGACGAATGAGAGAGAGAATGAAGGAAATCAACTTTACCGACGATGAAGGCGGCATCGATGATGATGAAGCAGCGTCTCAATAAGTAGTGACGGAGTTCAACCAAAGGAGGCATCCAAAGAAAGTAATATAAGAATGTAGGCTTCTTTATTACAAGGCTAAAAGTTTCTCCATAATCTTCCCTTTGATGATCAATTGCTAGAAATTGGAGAATAGAATTTCAGTTTGATGCATCAACGTATTAATCCAAAATCTAGATTCAAAAGAGGAAGAAAAGATAAGAAAATTGAAACGAGAAGGAAGAAGCTTACCAGAAATGAGTAAATAGTTTTAGATAATATTATTCCCAATTATCTTTGATGTATTCTACATTATTCTTAAATTAAAAAATAAACATTTAAATCACATTAAGAGTTTTTCAACCATTTTTAATTCTTTTTTTTTTTAAATGTTTTCTCTTCTCATTATTATTATCTGAAATATAAAAATATAAATTAGAAGTAAAATTATTAGTCTCAAATTAACTCAATATATCTCAAAATAACTCAAAATGTTTTTATTCATGCACGAATTAAAATGATTTCTTAAAATAATGAAATAAAATTAATAGTAAAACATATTAAGTGAATATATTTTTCTATAAATAATTTGCTTTACTCCATGCCACTTGAAATCTTTTCTTCATCATTGTATATATCATTCTATACCATGACTCGAACAAAATATGTGAATGAGTTAAACAATCATAGGTCGAGACACGTGCATTGCACGTGATGCTCGACTAACAAATATAAAGTTAGGTATGGATACTTCAAAATATGTCATGCGTCCACACTCAACTATCTTCCAAGAGTATGTGTCCATACAACTCATAATAAAAACACCTCATAATTAATGATTTAATTATTTTTAGTAATGATTTAATTATTTTTTGGTAAAATTAGTTATTCAATTATTAACTAGAAATATAATTTAATCAATATATTCATGTATAAGTCTTTGCTATGTGTCGTAAATTTTTTATTTAATTATCAAATTATTATTTTCTACATAGTAAAATATACTCATATTTTAATTATAAAAAAGTAAAAAAAAAACTAATTATTCAAACTTATTTGGTTGGTTTATAATATGATAAAATATTATCATTTAAAAAATTTCATAATTTATAATGTAATTTAGTATTATAAATATTTTAATTTATAATATATAATGAAATATTTCGTTATTATAAAATTATTAACTTCGTATGCATCAAAATGCCTTCTTTCAAAAAATTATAAAAAAATTTTGAGGTCGGTTACAAAAATATTTTATATTTCTTGTAAAATAATACACATGTATTACACTTTCTTGAATTTTTCCTAAAGCACTCACTTAAATATTTTGTTATCATATTTATTATCCAATACTTATTACCCTGTCTTTTATTATCCAACTTTTTGTAATCTTAACAAAAAATTAAATTAAAAATAAACATTTTGTATTAGTCTAATCTTTCACTACAAAAAACTATCATCAAGTTTTTATAATGAAATTTTTTAATATTAAAATCTATTTTGTTTAATTATATTTTTATATTAGATTTTTTCAAGACCGTGCATACCACGGGTGTTTTAGACAAAGGTTTTTATGTATGGATGGAGATTTCTCTTTGATTAAATAGATATTTCTTTCTGACTTCACTCTGTTAACTGTTTATGATTTTTTTTTCATAAACGAGGAATAAGGATTTAGTAATTTGGAGGAAATTTTTTAGGGTCTTCAGAGAAAATGATTTGGACACTGCACTGTTGGTTCATATAATTTAGAATAACCATCGTAATTTAATTACTGCCAATTCGGTTACGTGCAATTCAATTACATGTAAAATATGATTGTCATATTTGATTATGTATGATAATCTATGAAGTGATGTGTGATAATTTATGATTGTTATATTTGGTATAAGTTAAATTTTTTGTTATAAATTTGTGTAGATAACAAGAAGTTACTTAAATACCTTTTAGTTATATGTTATCTAAAAAAAATTTGAAGTGTAAATTTAACATGAATTTTAATTATTTTTATTACTATTTAAATAAATTAATAATGCTGGACTAAAATTTAATTAAATTGATAAAATAAAAATATAATAACAAATATTTATACGTGAAAGTTTAGCATTAATTTTAATCATTTTTATTAATATATAAATTAATTAATAATGCTATAGTTAATTTTAATTAAATTAATAAAATAAGAGAGAAATGAGAGACTTTTACTTTATTTCATATGAGTGTACAAAAATGTATTGCAACTACATTGTAAATTAAGATTGCTTCCATTTTTTGTTGCAATTCAATGACTTAAAATATTGTAAATTATGATTGTATGCAAATTAGAATTGCATCCTTATTTAAAAATTACTCCAAACAAATATGATAATTCAATTACAAGAGGATTATAATAGAATTACAGATGGGAATAAATCGAATGGGACCTAGTTGGATTTTGGAAAATTTTTGGGAGAATTACAGTAAATGATTTAGTGGGAAATTCAGTTCAAAACATCTGATTATACTGGTTTAGTCTGGTTCAATTTGGTTCTGTCTATAATTAGTTCAATTCAGTTCAAAATATTAAGAATTGGGAAAATCGCTTGGATTATAATTTTTAAAGTAATAACCTAAGACCCGAACTGTGCATACCATAGTCTTCACTTAAGTGGTTATGGTAATCACCATCATGTAAACCCAATGTTAACACCTCCGAGAACCAATGACCTGGATCAACCTAAAAAACGTTGGCCTTTTTTTTGGATTTGACTTCTTTGTCATTGCTACAGCCGTTCATTCCGAGAGAGATCTGACCCAATTATGTTTATTAAAATATTAATTTTTTAATTTAATTTTTTTCTTTTTTACACTTCGCGTAGTCATTTTCGTCCGTTCAAATCTCTCTGAACGGACAAGATTGATGAACGGCTGTCTCGTTTTTGTTACCGTTGCAAATAACGGCAGAGAAGCCAGATCCTTTTTTCTTCGCTTTTGTGTAAGCTAAGCCGTTCAAGAAAATCTTAACGGACGAGATCAACCAAGCAGTATTGCCTGTTTAGATTCTCATGAGAACATTCGCTCTTTTAGCAATTAGGAATAGGCTGCCCTGCGAATTTGGGTAGGGTTTACGCGTTAATGAATCGAACTAAGAAGAACATCGAGGGCGTTACATCTTGGGTGGATTACTGGATTTATTTCTTCTGATTCGCTTCTTCGTAAGCTTTTTGGGTTAGTGATACTTCTTTTCTTTCATCTATGGGGATCGATTAGAAAAGGACGTTACTCTGTGACGAATTTGAATTTCGATGTGCTTTCGAACTCTTTTCTCTAAACCCATTGCTAATTATACCCTCTTTACATAATTGTGGTGAACTTGGCAGTCGATCAACAACATGATGGATTTGGAGACGGAAAACAGGATAGCGGCAATTCTTTTGAAAGAAGCAGCAGAGATTCGGCGACAAGCTGAGAAGGAAGGCGTGGATGTATATCTTAGGCAGCCCAAATTTAGGGGCCGACCAAATTCCCGTTTTTTGACTGCAACAGTTCTTGGGGTACAGCAAGGTTAGTTCGTTAATTGATAACTATACCACTTCCGTTTTCGTATGATTGTTGCGTTTTCCTCCCTAAGATAGTTGTGATTAAGTTTTTTTTTTATCAAGAATCAGTAAGCATTTCTATCTATGTCTGGCAAGCGAAGCCACACCACTTGCTATTTGTCGAAGATTTGTATATTTCTGAAAAACCACAACATCTGCTGCTCCCTGTTACTCATTTGTTTCTTAATTCAATTATACTTGAAAATATGGATTAGCCAGTGTAGAAAGGGGATAATAGGGCATCCTCTCAGGAGATCTAAAGCTGTTATATGGAGTTCATTTAGTCGAATGAGAAATATTTTATTGTTCTAAAAAAACATTTGGTCAATATAAACTCAGCGTGCAGTTTTTCTCCACTCTGTTCTTTATGCTCTCTTTCCTGGTTCAATTCATGTTTAGTACTCAAGGAAGAGGGTGCTCCCACTGGAAATCATCTCAATAGCCTTATCTAAACAATATCCTTGCAGACGTCTTCAGCCTGTTTCAGGTGATAGGGACCTGAATGTCACTCTTTTTTCCATACCATTTATACAATTTCATTTTTTTCATTCATTTTCTGAAAGTACGATTAGGATATTCCAATTTTCTAGGCTTTCCTTTTATTCAGTGAATCTAACTTCAACAGTTTCGATTTGTAGGTTGAATATTTACCATTCTTCTTTGTTATTTCAGCAAATCGAGCTGTGGAAGTTAATGAGATGTGGCGAGTCCGGCAAAAAGAGCTGGAACTGGATGACATGCTTAGGGGCAAGAGGAGGGATAGTAATGACAGTGCCAGGAACCTCAGAGACAGCAAGTCCTCTGGAAGTCTTACCAGGGGTAATGCCATTAGAGATAACAATGCTGATGTTAGTTCATGCTCGTTGAGCAAAAGACTATCTGAGACGAGCAGTTTAAGGGAAGACGAAGGTTTAAAGGATGAGGAACTTGAGAAATTTCTACACTCAAGGTGATTTCTCTCTCCCTCCCTCTCATTCTCTCTCTCTCCGTGTGTCTTTGGACTAGTACAATAACATACCCCCCTTTTGAGGGAATTTTGCACACCGTTGACTCAAATTAAAAATAGCAGAACAATTTGTGTTAACACCAACTTTTGATTGACAGAGCCAAGCGTGGTAGAGGCACAGTTGGGTCAAGAATGGATGAAACTGGCCCTTACCTTACCCCTAATCTGGAGTCGAATACAGATATTCCAACAAGCTCTGGTATGATGAAACGACAAGTTGTTTATGGGCCAGAGAAACCTTCTTCTCTGAGGTCGTATGATTCTTCTGAAGAAGAGTCTGATGATGGATGGCGGAAGAAGGCAAAGAAGAACAGCTCAGACAATCCAGACTCAAGGAAGCACAGAGCTGAAGCGAAGTCTAAGAAGAAGAAGAGAAAGGAGAAAAAAAGTAAACGTCACAGGTAAGATGACACTTTTAAATTGCACGCAGAGACTTTCAGGTTGCTATATTTGTATAGGACTTTATTGTTATATAATAGGAAGTTGAGGAAGAACGTGCAATACTGGAACTAGCGCCACTCTTATCATGCATTTCATCTTTGGAATATTTGAAATTAAACTAATCTCTCTTTAATGACAAATTGTTTGTTGTATCTCACTCTCAGTACAATAACAAAACTAGTTGTTCTCTAATTGAATAGATTCATTTATAGAATATCTTGTTTGGCTTTTGATGCTTAAACTTGTTACAACTCTGCTTGCTGCACATTTCTTGTTTGCTTCTCAACCAGTTTCCATGCAGTTCAAATGATTTATTGGTGAATCGACACTTCTATCACATAGTCATGACCCTTCATCCTTCTCTGGAAAACCGCCTTCATCCTCAAAATGATGATCAGACTCATCAAAGATCTCCTCCTAGTTGGTATTAAAAATTGTTGTCAAAATCCATTAGAAATTGTTGAAAGTAAAATTGTGAGCCCTTACCTGCAACAGCTCATCAATGATACTTCCATGTTATAATTCCAACTGCTTCTTCCTCTTTTGGGAGTCCTGGGAGTGCATTTCCATCTATTTGTAGAACATCAGAGTACATCTCTTTTGTCCACTTCCTGCTCTGAGAATCACTCCTACATGAACTATTTTCTCTGTTTAGATTCCTCTTCCACTTCTGTGATGATCTCTTGCTCTTTAAAATATTCTCTTGTTGTGTCCACCTTTTACCCTCAATGTTAGTTCTCACATCTCAATGAGAATTTGAGAGAGAGATTTTGAGGGTCTGTCTAGTAGTGATTAAAAAACGAATTTTGAGAAAAAAAGAGAAAACATTGAAAGCAAATTTGCTTGCTAAAAACATTTTTAATGTCTGAAAAATGTGTTTGGTAGTGGTATTCAAGAAGTGCTTTATAATATATTTTCTGAAACTGTCTAAAACCAGTTTTCAAAATCAGCTAAGAATGGAATGCATGGTTGGGAGTTTGTTGTTTTTTGGGTAATTTTTTCATTGCAGAAACAAAACATAATACTATCCAAAATCCTAAGTAGAATTTGATAAGAAGTGGGTACTCATCATAGGCATGGTTCCTAGTGACTCTGACCTTTCTGAAACTCATTTAGTATATCATATAGCGGCAAAGTACCTGGAACTCTACTTAATAAAAACCACAGAACTTTAATTCAAACTGACTTCTCCTTTTGAATTAGTCCAAAAGTCTCCAAAATTTCCCTTCTACTATACCTGGGAATCCTGCGGATGGCAACACTCTTTACAGGCATTTCTTCATTGGGTTTATTTGGTCAGTAAATTCTTGGCCTAATTGATTAGATGGAAGTGTTAAAAGGGAAAAAGATTGAAATACCAAATTTTACTTGACTGACAAAAAAATGAAATTAGAATGGTCTCCGTCCGGTATTGAAATTAGAGAAGGTGTTAGGGTAATTAGACTGATGCTCTCTATGCCCTTTGTCAAGCATTAGATTCATCTTATACCTAACCAATCATTGTAAAAAATTAAGTTAAACTTCACAGTGCAAACATAAGGTGTGTTTTTTAACAAGAGATGTCCTTTTGTCACTGTTTTGTTTTAAATGATGTAGGTCTACTCTTAAGGATTGCAAAATGTGCTAACGATCTTGAGTATTGAAAACAAAATCATCTGCCAGAAACATCTCTGGTTTGAACTGTACGGGAGAGGATCCAAGCCCGCTTCTCTTATAAGGTTGAAGAAACTTAAGACCTGTTAAAGCTTGGCATTTATATCAATAGCAAAGGTTTCAAATAGAGGAGTGTCATGGATGGCATCACCTGCTCTCTTCTCTGATACCTTTCCCTGCCTATTACATTTTATCTTCGTCGGTCAATTATTAAAAGGTAAAAAATAATTATTCTTCAATTTGAATTTGACGTCTGGTGCTTCTTGAACGAATTTCAGCATAACACAAAGAGTGCGAGAGTTTAGATGACTTGTGGCCTTATGGGTTCTGCGTACACCAGCTGCCACTTGTACGTTCCGGCAACTGGATAATGGCTATTAAGCCACGTGTGTCGATTTATCTCTTTTCAAATTTTTGAAGGTATATGTGATTTTATTTGAAAGTTGACGAGTCTTGCCAAATTAGAAAAAAAATCATAAATGTAAATATTTTACCATAAAAGAATTAATTAAATGAGAAACAAAAATATATGTCTAGTTATACAGGCTTCGAGGTTTGCTCTCTCTCATGTCTCGAGTTTGAATCTAACGAGTGACTTTCTTGTGGTCATCGGTTTGAATGATTTAATTGACCTCTGATTTACTTGAGGTGCACTTGCAAAAACTACTAGGCGATGACATACGTAATCTTGAAATTAGTCAAAGATATGACTTCGGAGGGGGATTTTCTTTTTAGGTAGTGAGTTTCAATCTTTCCTACTCATAAAAGAGTATTGCGTGGCAATATACTTGTTTGTTTGTAAAAGGTAGTTTAGGGATATGGTTAAGTGAGCTGGTTGACTCAAAACAATTTTCTATGTTAAATGATGTAATGTGTCACTTATGCGCCTCTATGGCTAGTGTAGTGATCGACACGAATCCTTACCGCATCCGATATCCTTAGCAAGGCTCGGGAGATCTCGAGTGACATCGAACTTCCATAGAAGACTAATTCGTCATCTATCGAACTTCCATAGAAGACTAATTCGTCATCATGACGTTCGGGCACATAGAATAGAGAAAATGTATTTATTCATGTTCTCAGTGTCTAAGCGGATTCTTGCTCCTAAAGAGAGCAACACTCTTGACATCGGTTCATCCACAATGCTACTAAACTGAGAGTTGTGGATACCCGATGTGTGTGTATTTATGTGTATGCATTCATAGTGTGTGTGTGTGTTGTCAGTATATTTGCGTTTATTTATGTGTATATCTGTATGCATTCATAGTGTGTATATACATGTACATATACTGATACACATGTGTGTGTTGGGACTTTAGAGCTTTATGAAAGTATAGCTAAGTTGAATGAAAAATAAAGAATAGTAGTGGGTAACTAAGAAACTAAAATCTCATATTGCTTACGAAAAAGATGGAAGTGTGGTTTTTAAGTCCTAACATCGGGTTTTGGAGCATGGCCTCAAGGGGTACCACACATTTTATGGTGGAGTGAGGACTTATATGGCACACAAGTGACTCATACACGCGCGCGAACCGTCACCATCTGTCCAGCTGGCTGGTACAATCCAAATGAAGCTTTATTTTTTGCCACATGATTTATATTGTGTAATTATAGGGCAGGTGAGAGACAACGGTTTGTTGGAGCTTTATGAAAGTAAAGCTAAGTGTGTGAATGAAAAATAAAGACTTAGTGGGCAGCTAAGGAGCTAAATCCCACATTTCTTAGGTAAAAGATGGAAATGTTGTTTATAAGTCCTAATATTTGGCTTTGGGGCATGGCCCCTAGGGACACCCACATTTTTTATCACATTCAAACTTGAGTTTAGAACCCGAAAACAAGCTTGGGCAATTTGTCATCCTTATTTGTACCTGCCATTCACCATTCTTCAGAACAAAAAAAACCAGTCACTATTATTCGCATCTTTTTAATTTGATTAATTAGCTTCTTTGATTACCGATTAATTGATTGTCTGGGAGAAGATAAACTTTATTTATTTTCTTATTCTTTTTTCAGTTCGTCTACTTGGTTCAACTAAAGGCTTATGTTATGGGGAGGAGCTGGCAGAAGCAGTAGTTGAAGGAGATTGTCAAGAAATAACACAATCTAGGTTCTATGATAGAAAATGATCGAATTAAAGTGAATGCATATTAAAGGTCAATTACAAAAAATTATGGAATCAAGTGGGCAACAACTTCTTACCACATATCGTTAGAGAAGAAAGGACAATAAAGCATGAAGAGATAGGGCAGAGAATGATGATGGGGAATGACAAACTGCTAAAACTAGGGTTTTTTGTGAGAAGGAACTAGAGAAGACAATTTATGTTTTTTTCCTCGAGTCGGATTTTGAGTTAAAATTCTGATCGAGTCAGTAATTATGTTTTAAGTTTAAAATTAAGTTAGATCAAGTCACGCTATCTAGTATTTTTACCGTAAATAACATTTTTTAATTTAATGAATTTATCTGTTATTTTTTAAACTAAAATGGTGTACATAATAAATAACAAGATATGTTAAATGATTCTTGTCAAATCATTTTAACATTTTCATAGGAGTTATTAATTTACAATTTAACAGGTTTGAATGGTTTTTATCTCTAGCACCTAATATGAGAAGTCTAAATTATTTTTTAAATTAGATAAATATATGTCATTTAAGATAACTAAACGCTTGTCAGATAAATTTTAGCATAAATATTTTAAAAAAATTCACAGATAGCACTTTTAAAACCACATTAACGAAATTTGGACCCTCCGCTTGAAAATACGATATTTGGTGCTTTTTCCTTGTCAAAGGACCCTCTTCTACCCCTTATATGTGTAGATCCATCAGCTGAAATTTCCCTTCTTTTTCATCAATTTCCCAGTAACGTAGCTTTGGGTTTGATAATCATGGTGGAAATGTGTTTTGTTCGACTTAGATTTTGGGAATTTCCAAACATAATTTGTTATAGCTTTGGGAAAATTGATGAATTGATGATAGGCGTGGGCTGTTCTTGTTCCAAGAGCATTACTTTGTGAATGTTGGTTTCAATTTCTGAATTTCTTAGTTCGTCGGAATAAGGTTGAAGAGGTCTGGCGGTGACGAGAACTACGACGGTAAAAGAAAGCGGTGAGAGTTCTGACTGTGAAAGAAAGCGGAAGTGAAAGAAAGTCACCAAGAGTTCCGAAGTAATAGGTCGAGAACTGACCTTGCGCGAGGTAGGGAAGGAGCATGACCAACGGACTCCGGCTAAGGAGGTCGGCGGAACGGAGAAAAAAAGCAGCAAGAGCTCCGGCTATGGAGATGACGATGAGGGAGTCATATATTTTGAAAAGAATTAAGGGTAAGAACGTCATTGTCTAGTAAAACTCACTCCACCAGAAATCGTGTTTTTAGAAAGAGGGGGCTAAATTTCGTTAACCGGGTTTCGAAAGGGCTATTTCTGAAGATTTAAAAACAAAACAGAAAACAGGCTGCGGGCCAGAGCTGGGTTAGCCATGTACCGGCATTAGCAACTTGGATACGCCATGGCTGCTGTTAGAGACCACCACCGCCAAAACCCGGCGAAGAAAATCCCTCTGTTCCCCTTTCTCTCTCTTCTATGCTTCTGTTCCATCTTCTTAATTCTCTCTCTCTTGCGCAAAACCTTCACGACTCCGCAATCACGTCAGAGCTTCCAGTTCAGAGACAGCCATGGATCCCACAAACCAGAGGAGGTTCGAGTCGGATCGTGCGACTACGCTGATGGGAATTGGATATATGACCCGAACGTGAGATCCGGCAGGTACGACAATACGTGCAAGGAGATTTTCAAGGGCTGGAATTGCATTGCAGCCCACAAATCCAATGCTCTCGAGCTCATTAAGTGGCGGTGGCAACCAAGGCAGTGTGATCTTCCCACTTTTGGTCCAGCGTCGTTTCTTGAGAAGTTTAGAGACACTAGCATCGGTACTCTCGTACTCACTAACTCTCCAGCTGTTTGCTCAATTCTGTGTATGTATATAAGTTGGCTGTTGTTTAGATCTTAACATGTTATTCTGTTGAGAATATCTAGGAAAAAAGAGGACTTTTTTCTCTTCGTTAGATAACAACGCCTCTGTAAACATCAGCAGTAAAGATGATTAGATCATGTTCTGTTAGTAGGAAAGTTGAGGCGAACTGATGTGCTCAAGTTTGATTGAGAGCATTTTTTCCTTGGTCCCAAATAATTGGGAGTCGCTTTCTTATCAGAAAATGAAATGGAAAAGAAAAAACTGTAAGAGTAGGACTTTGAACTATTTCTTTTTCTGTTTTTCCTTTTGTTTTGTTTATCTCAATAGCCAAATGCTTCATTTGTTGGTACTTGGTATTTGTTCCGAAGATATATTGCCTTCATAAAAACGTATGTACTAATGGACTGGCATGCTTTTGTATAAAACTCATGACAAGTTCCCATATTATTTTTTCTTTCTTCCTTTTCATTTTATTTTTGGTTTATAATGTTATTCTTATGTTATTTGTCTGCTTCATACCCGAACCATATGATGTCAGATATTAATCTAATGTTAACTTATATATGTTCCACAGCGCAGGGTTTGTTGGTGATTCCTTAAATAGGAATATGTTTGTTTCTCTCTTTTGCTCTCTCAAACGTGTGTCAAGCGAATTCAAGAAGTGGCGACCAGCCGGTGCTGATCGTGGATATACATTCCTCAAGTATAATCTTACTATTGCATATCATCGGACAAATCTTTTGGCCCGTTATAGTAGGTAAGTTATTGTTTATCTTGTGCTATTTTGAACAGCTTGTATCAAAATAAACAATAATTGTTTTTGTTACTTATTACCTTATCATTATTCTCATTACTTTTGTTTGTGTTTGGTTCTTGTCTTTGTTCACTTTTCTACTGCGAGGAGAACTTAGTCGGTACAGATAGTAGATCTTTTAGCCCCTTATCGCCAGGAGAATACAGAATTCTATGAAGCATGTTAAGAATAGCTTTAGAACGTGCGGACATATTCTACGGCATTCTATTCAACAGCATAAACTATTGCACGTAACTGTTTAAAAAAAGAAAAAACTATTACATATACTGGTAAAAGGACAATTTACTTTTTACTTGCAGTCATAAACGCTCTTTTTTATCATGTTTGATGCAGGTGGTCAGCTAATGCTAATGGTGAGAGCTTGGAAGCTCTTGGATATAAAGAGGGTTTTAGAGTTGATGTTGACATTCCTGAAGGCACATGGGTAGACACTCCTAGCTTCCATGACATTATAATCTTCAACACAGGGCACTGGTAATTATTAATGCTTGCGGATGTTTTGCTGACTAGAAAAGAAAGCTTAGATTTTTTTTCCTTAAAGTGTCAATTGAATGTCATTTGCTACAAGCTTGCTGAACTGGCGTTGTGGATTTAAACGGTTTACAACAATATTGGCGGGACTATATTGCTTATGAATTCATACAGATGCCTTCACAGATTAAAATCTTATGATTTAGACTTTTCTTTACCATATGTCCCTTTGCTTATTGATGTCTTTCTTGTACAGACAGATAAATGCCAATCATATGGTTGATGTCTAATTCTGATTTCTGCATTTACCCTTTTTCCTCTTTATTTCCTGTAATTTTGTTGACATTTTAAGAATCTTTGAGAGACAGGATCTTGTCGATTGTTGATATGGCGTTTCTTTGGCTGAATAGGTGGTGGGCTCCTTCAAAGTTTGACCCTGTCAAGTCACCCATGCTTTTCTTTGAGAAGGGTCAGCCTGTCATCTCTCCAGTACCTCCTGATGTTGGTTTGGACATGGTTTTGAAACATATGGTATGAAACTATATTTGTTCCTTAAATTGTACGACATTGGTCGTGTGAAGATAAATAATCTTGCATTATTAGAATTACTGAATTAGTATTTCGTGAGCAGTTTTCTGGTTGTACTTCTTTAGCTGTGTTTAGATGCATAGGAAGGCAATTAGAGGTCTATTTCTTGACTTAAGACTCTCACAACCTAATTATATTCTTACGGAGTTAGGTTTTTGTCATAGTATGGCATAACTAGCATAATAAAACAGAGTCTATGAAGCATGGCAAATTACTTATGTTGTAATGAAAGCTACTGAACAAAAACTCCATCTCTCTTAACATCAATATAATTAATTAGTGTTTAATACTTTTGCGTCTTGCTTAAGATGGTCAGGGTGGGATTGAAATGGACGAAGTAGTCAGTTCAAGTTTCTGATCCATGAAAAGGAAAAGTCAGGTTGGGTAATTAAACGGTGAAAGAAGTTTAAGAATATGATCCTACTTTCTCTCTCCACACATGTGTAGACACACATTCTTGGGTTTGTATTCGACCAGCTATTATACGTGATATAAAATAGATAATGTCATGGTAAAATCAAGAACATGAACTGCACTAAACATGGTATTGGTCTTCTCATCTATAATACATAATGGTACTCTGCACATACACATTTTCTTCTATATTATCATTTGTGAACATTAACCATATTTCAATCATTGTAGACTTCCAATATTTGATGTGTTTACTTTCAGATACTATTTATCAAGAAAAAAATGCGGCCAAATGCTATCATATTCTTTCGAACTCAATCGCCAAGACATTTTGAAGGTGGTGACTGGGACCAAGGTGGTTCTTGTCAGCGGTTACGGCCTATATTGCCAGAGCAGGTGCATCACATTTCATAATATTCTTTAAGAAGATCTTAAGTAGCATATGCCCTTCTTACATGCCTGTATTGCAATATCGTTACAGGCTGAGGAGTTATTTTCTGTGGAAAACAATGGCACTAACAAGGAAGTCCGCCTTGTAAACGAGCATCTATACAAGGCCCTTAAAAGGTCTGGTTTCCACATTTTGGACGTAACCCATATGAGTGAGTTAAGAGCAGATGGCCATCCGTCCTCAGCTGGTGGAAAGAAGCACGACGATTGCATGCATTGGTGCTTACCAGGAATTACAGACACTTGGAATGACTTGTTGGTACAACAGCTTAACGATATTAAGTTTCGTGATTGAGATATTCTTTATTTTTGTCTACAAATTGGACATATTTCGATTTTCTTGAAATATATATTTAGGCTGCATTTAAGATGGATCGCGTAGGTATTGTCAACAGGTTTGATTATGTCTTGTAATATACTAATAATGTAGTGTTTTAAAAATTGGAAGATGTTTACCTTAGCTATAATTCTCCTTCCATTTTCATGCTGTGGCTGGATGGGGTGGGGAGTCCTAATTTGAAGTGACGTAGTCTTCCGTCTTCAATGTTATTAGACTGAAACTTCTCTTATAGTTCTTGGTGGGAAATGTCTTTGGTATTGGAGCATGATGAGCTGACTGATTATAATTAGGTTAAAGAAGTCTTGAATGTAATTGTTGTAAAATATCGCTTTGGGTTTTGAGAGAGCTTATTCATCTGAATTGACTGATGGATTGATATCCGCCAAACTAACTGATAACCAAAATTGAGATCAGTTTCGATTGCCCCTTCTGTTGTTGGAGTGGTAGTGAGATTAGCTTACAACAGAATTGATGCACTAGAGAATGATGAGAAAACTGTAGTACCTTATTCATTAAGTCAAGAAAAATTCCTAGGGAGGCACTCAAATTTTTTGTCAAAGTTTTACTAATTCTATGTGGATTGTGATACTCGACTCGAATCCACAACCTCACGGTGTGACTGTTATTGCAAGAAGAAACGTCTTCACTGCTTTCAGTCACGGTGAGTCGGAACCTCTTAGCCTCCAGGTTGTGTAGCTCATCCGAATCCCTTAGCCTTCTGCTTCGACAATAAAACAAAGGGAGTATAGATGTTTAAGTTTATAATTAAATTTTGGAATATTTACTTGGTGCATAACAAGGGAATATTGTATTAGTAGTATTATTAAGTTTCTTGGAAACTTATATGTTACCGTTAACGGTGTCATATCGTTTGTAACTCATTTGAGGTACATTCTTATTTAAATAAGGTACAACATATTTAAATGAGACATGCAAATGCAATACAAATGAAGTATATCGTGTTGGATGCATCATGTTAGAGTATATATGACTCTTGCAACACAAATGAAGTACATCATGTTGGATATATCATTTTGGAGTATATAGGACGCAAATGAGGTATATCACATTTAAATGTGGCACATGCAAATGCAACACAAATGCGATAACTCATGTTGGATACATCATTTTGGGTACATACGATGCAAATGATGTACCTCATTTGCCTTGCATATATCTTATTTGGGTCATCTCAAAATGATACAATTCATTTATATTACATGTACCCCATTTGACTCATACGCCCAATACCATACTGTAAACGGTATAGTAAAATGACTCATGTTTGTTTTAGACTAAACAACAGAAAATTTTATATTCATCAACTACTCCCAAGTCTCAATCATCTTGGTCGCCTAACTAATGCTATGAATTATCTAAGATAGTTGGTCATTAATCAGATTGAATAACTTTCAAAGACAACATTTTATCTAGAGTATAATGTGGTTATTCTTATAAAAATACCCAAGTATTGTTTTGGTAGGCGAGTAAAGAAAACATTATATCGTAAATAATTTGACTTATTCACCAAAATGATTAAGAAGGTTAATTGAATTGAAATGTAAACTAGATGGTTATTTGGATGTAGATTGAAACTTTTCTCGGAGTACTTTGATGAAATTTGATTGGCGAAATTGAATATGAGATTATGGAAAACAAATTGAATATGTAAAGCTTGTTTTTGAAGAGGTTGATTGAACTTTGGTAGGTTATTGGAATGCTAGATTCAATTCAAAAGATGATTAAATTAATATGAAATCAATCAATTGTGAAGATTTTGAATTTTCAAGACAATTTAGTTGAAATTTGGTTAGAAAATAATATGCAAGAATCATAAAACGACATTTGGTATTTGTTTGAGACACAAATTTTGTTTCAATAAATAAAAAACATAATAAATATGGAGCGCTTGATACTTTAGTCTCTAAGCATTTATGGTACTAAACACTCATGTCTTTTAAATTTAAAAGTGAACACCCACATTCAAAGTTAAGAGATTTAAAAGTCTAGTACACTTATTTAAGGGAACCGGAGACTTTTGCCCAAATATCAACTACATTAATTTCAAAATGTTAACTTGGAAATGGCTTGGGGGTGTCAATGTTACCCCTAGATATAGTGGCAGGTATGAGCAGGTATATATGATTCCGCTCGTATCATACCTCATTCATTTATATCCCTACTTTTTGTTGTTAAAAAGGAAAGGAGAATTTGCGGGATTTAACTCCAAAACACATAAAAGAAAAGCCTCACTGTCATTAGTCAGACTAACAATTAACATTCCGATTTAGATAGAATCACAGAGGTGTTCAAAATCAAATCGAACCGACTCAGAAATGGTTGGTTCTTTAGGCCCTTACGGTTTAGTTCCGCTAAAAAAAATATTTAGTTCTGAATCGAATTAAAATTTTAAATTTATATTATTATTTTTTATATATAATTCATATCGAACCGGACCGATATAAAAATTTGATTTATTATTATTTTTTTCAATAATATCATTTAAAAATTATTTTTTTAATTGATAATACACCGAACTGAAACTCACGGTTCGGTTCAGTTCTTTTGACCTTCACGATTCGGTTCGGTTCGGTTCAGTTTCACATATAACCGAATTGAATATTTTAATTCAGTTTGATTTTAATCTATTAATCGAACCGAGTCAAATGGAATCGTGTTCACCCCAAAAATTACCATCAAATTATAAAAACTGCATCAGAAAAAAAAAGAATAAACAAAGGAAAAGATAGGATTTTAAAGTAGACAAAGTTATTGGTTAAAATAATTATTACGTCTCATCCTTTAGATGCTGATTATGCGGTAAATCTGTCGCGGAAAAATTAGACCGTTAATGTCGCGTAAAATTAGTCCGTTAATGCCGTTATTTTCGATATTAATTTACTACAAGTCAACCTTACTTTGGAAGAAATCTCTCTCTGTTTTTTTTAAATACTCAGTCAATCTTTTTTTTTTTCTGGGTCAATCATATTTCATGCCTACAGTTTAAGCATGTTCAGTTATTCTCTGTACAAGACTTAGTTGGAACACTTTATTTAGCATTCTTATCCAAAGTTTATTACTAAACTTTAGAGTTTTTCTTTTTTTTTTAGAAACACTTTCAATAATTTTGTTTAGATTGTAATAGAATAAGGAGAGATTCAAGCAGATAGAACATCTATTCAAATGAATATGAGTCTTCATTATTACTAGATGAGTTCTGATAATTTTCATCGAAATATTTTTTATTATAAATTTATATATTTTAAGTATGTATAGTATCATTTCTCGAATTATCAATCAACGTGCATGCATATAAGAGTGTCCCTAATAAATTTTCAATATTAATTGATATAATACATATTTTTAAGTACACAAAAGCTCTCTTATACTTTAAAAAAAAGCACTCTTATATTATTAATAAAAAAAGAAGAAGAAATAATGGGATCTCTGCCCAACAAAACATGAAGTGAATTGTTAACTCCAATTTGACAAGTTCATATTATTATTATTATTATTATTATTATTATTATTATTATTATTATTATATAAATGTATTGTGTAAGACTAAAGTAATTTGTCTATTTCTCTTTAGCTTCATAACATAAGTTATCACTAGCTTAAATTTCGGTTCTATTTTTTTCCCCAACTTTGTTGTGTATAGCTATGGCCATGATTCAGTGGAAAGTGACAGGCATGTTCTTCTATGAATACAAAGAATTATTAAAATAAAAACAAAAAGACAATGACATACATTCACATGACTCTACTATTAGAAGCATGACTTTAGCAACACAAGCCTTAAATTCATGGAAGTATTCAACCGTCTATACTTTTGTAAGTTATGGCCATGTGGACTTATCGAAAACTGACATTGTTTTCTTCCCTCCACCATTCAAATATATCAAATCATTATGGTTTATTTATTACTTTCTTGTTTCAGATCTAGCTAGCTAGTATGGTATGGTATAGACCATTGCACCATGCACATTGATTGGCCTATACTTTTTTGTAGATATGTTTTATAGGAAATTATTTACTTTATTATTGGATATTGTATTTTGATTATTGTAGTGGATTATCCACGTGGATTTCACGTATTTGTATATGGACATTAGGCTCATCGTATAAGTTATTCACCGTTATATATGATCTGCAAACGTATGTGGCTTCTGGCGTGAACGGCCTTTTACATTACAAGTATAATATTATTTTTCTTATTAATATTCATTTTCCAGTCTCATGTTATATTACAAACTCTGAAAGATACATGATCTTATTTTATCATTAAATTATTCTGAACAGATAAAATTTTATATGACACGTGGTAAGATCTAGACCGAAAATTCATCGAAGAGAAGATATAACGAGAACTGTAGGATCAATTAGACGATTATGAAGGACAAATCAGTCAGATGAAAGTACATAAATTACCGACGTGACAATCCATAGAGAAACTAATCAAGACCATTGGATTGATCAGACAATCAATATTTACTTAGTTGTTATTGTTGATAAGCTAAATCTCAGAGAATATTCTGTTGATTATATTTTCAGATAGAATTAGATAAACTGTATCAGATTCTGTGTAACTAATTGAAGAGCTGTAAATAAAGGCATATGTAACAACATACAAAAGAGAACAACACAAAGAGCTAAGAGACACACACCTCCACAAAATATAAGAGAATATCATAGTAGTTCTTCCCGTGATTTTTCTTTTTTTTTAAGGGTTCTCCATGTAAATTATAGTGTCTTTATTCTCTCATTTTTTCTCTTAATGATCCTCTATATTTTCATATTATGATGTAGGGAATTCACGATCAATTCTCAAAGACCGTGAATTTTTCTTTTACATATTATATAAGGGATGATCCAATGATTATTTACTCTATATTTCAGTGCAATGCTTCATTTAACATATAATGTAATTAAAATCAAATTCGTTTACCAACTTAAAATAATAATAGTCACAGTATAATAATAATAATAATAATAATAATAATAATAATAATAATAATAATAATAATTTTATTTGTATGTGCATAATAGCGTAAAACATTCATTTAGCAGGGATGGAAATTGAGAGGATCCTGTTAATCGTGAAAAGTGAAATCTTGAATCTAGTTATCTTGTTTCCATATTTAGTGTTTGCAGAATTTAACTAACAAGTGCAAGAGACTCAAATAGTTAAGAGGTTTTACGTTCACCTAACACTTCGTCAACTCGAATTAAAAAAATAAAAAAATGTTATTATATTGATTAAGTTTCCTCACTCATATTATAAGATCGTGAATTTTTATCATATGGAATACTCCGATGCTCATAGAATTATAATTTTGATAAAAGTAATCTCTAATTATAAAAACAGTTAAAGGATCCAGGCGCTGCAAATGGTAAAGTGAATGAATGTGCATGTAAAGAACATTTCAACTCATTAGAACAAAGATAATGATGGGTTCCTAAGTAGTTAGGAAATAATTACTTCGACAAAAATCCGTGAACCTACAAACAATCTTTATCTTTATTGACAAAAAATCCCTGAATTTTCAAATTAAAAATTCGTGACCTTTACTTATTTCTTCTATAAACAAATTATTAATGTTATATTTAGAGAACAATGAAGCTGAGAGCAGCATTTTATATTTCTTTTGGAGTTAGAAATTAGTTATATATGCTCACGGATGATGCGACAGCTTGCTTGCTGAATGTAATTCATGGCATGTGGCCTATAATTAATTCAATTTTACAAGCATTTATGTTGAGTGCAATGATAAGTTACATATATATCACCAACTTGGTTGGGATAAATTGTTAAATCTTACATCAACACCCACTTAGTTGTAGGTTTGAGTCCAACCAGATCTACATTTCTGTCAATAAAATTTTGTCACGCTATAAGAAAAATTAATAACTATTATGCGTACATAGGAAATTGTTTTAATTATGGGTACTTAGCAAAATTATATAGATATGACATAAAATGAGAGAAATTAATATTGACCCCGACCTGTGGACAAATCAGTTGATAAAGAATTTAGTCTCATTTATTTCCTTTTAAAAATTAAAAAAAATTTTATTTATAAGAATGACTGGTTTTTCCTAACGGCCAATTTTTTTTTTTATAAAACTTGAAAATTCTTATGTTCATGTGTATTATGATATATAAAAATATGCGATGATAGTAATATATTTTAATATATCATCAATATGCCGAAGTATATTTTTAAGATATTTTTATATATAATCCATGGTATACTGTACTATATTTAAATACACAATCAATATGTTGTAGTATACTTATAAATAACATATGTTATAATCCCTGAAATCTAGAAAGCAAACCCAAACCCGTCTCTTCCTTCTCTTCTTCACCTCTCTCTCGCTGGAATCTCAAAAATTCAGAAATCAAATCACAAAATCATACAACAACACAAAATCAAGAAAATAAAAAATAAAAAAATACATCAAACCAGAAAAAAATAGATCACGAAACTCAAAAACAGACCAGGAAGGGAGAAGACGAATGAAGAATAAGAAAAAAGAAAGCGGCAGAGAAGAAATAAGCAAGAAGGCGAAGGGAGAATACAAAGACAAAGGGAGAGAAGAAAGATGCATAGATGAAGGGAGAAAAGAAAGATGCAGACATGAAAGGAGAAGACGAAATGACCAATAGAGAAATAATAAGGAAAATTCAGTCATTTGTGCAAATAAAATAATTTGTTTGTTGAAATTTTATATGTAGTATGCCACATAAACCATGTTTTATATACTCACTAGTCACCAATCATAATTGATTGCTAAGATACAGATTTATTATATGTTATGTAAATCACTGTTTAGGTGTTTGTTTAATATCTAACTGTTGAAATTGAAGAAGAAAATTTAGAGAAGTCTCACAAAGTGAATAGTTTTATATAAAATAGAAATAGTAATGTAAGGAATGACGGATTCTAGATATGGGATTAGAAGGCAATTGTCACGTACATAATAGGTTAAATTAGATATCGTTGGATGAAAAAATAGTCACGAACGGTTGTGATCACAGGTCAAGAATAGATAAAAGAGAAAAAAACTCAAGAAACCAATCCATGTCCTCCAATGACAACCCATCATCTCCACCTTTATTTCCTATAAATACCCATTTAGCCAACCACCTCATTCATCAAACAAAACCCCACATTTTCATAAATCATTGCCTTTGAACAAAGACATAAAAGCAAAATGTGGTTCAAAAATGTCCTCATAGCCATAGCCTTGATTGGCTCAACCACTCATCTCACATTAGCTCAAAACTCTCCACAAGACTACGTTGACGCACACAACCAAGCAAGGGCCGAGGTGGGTGTTGGTCCAATTGCCTGGAATGACACCATTGCAGCCTATGCTCAGCACTATGCCCACAAGAGAATGGGAGACTGTGATTTAGACCATTCAAATGGACCATATGGAGAGAATCTAGCAGAAGGGTATGAGACAATGTCTGGTGTTGATGCTGTTAAGTTTTGGCTGACTGAGAAGCCTTACTATGATCACCACTCTAACTCTTGTGTTGGTGATGAGTGTGGTCATTATACTCAGATTGTCTGGAAAGACTCTGTTCATCTCGGATGTGCCAGTGTTAAGTGTCGTAATCATTGGGTTTTCGTCATCTGTAACTATGACCCACCGGGTAATTATGAGGGTCAACGTCCTTACTAAACCTGAAAAATTTATTAGTTGGGCCAGCATTTTATGATTCGAGTCATCTTATCATCAATCGTATGTATGGTGATATGATGCATATCTTAAAGGACAGTAAAACGTGATAATTAACCTCTTTTTGTCATGTTTAATGATTTCGTGATGTATGTTGCTTAGATTTATTTAGTAATATATAACATTACATGTCCCTAGATAAATGGGCAGTGTCCAATTATGGTAGGACACGATACTAATTATTTTGCTGTAATATTGGAAATTTGCAATTTAATGTTATGAGTGTAACGGTTAGATCTATTATGTATTGTTGGAAATTTGCTAGAACCGTACATGGCAATTGTGTAAGTGATGAGCTCAGTTCTGTATTTAATCATGGAGTTGCTAAAAGTTTGAAATGTGGCCCTTAAAGTGTATCCATTCTCATAAATGCTTTAATGCACTCTTTGTTACTAGAGATTCTTCTTGATCAAGTGAGGAGGAACTAGTATCACTCCAATTATAATTTTTTTTGAAGATATGGTTTTTGTTTAACTACATATTCTTATATACGAAAATGTAGTCATCTAATAATAATGAAAAATCAATACCCGAAAGTTTTCGAATCTATTGTGTTATTTCTCTCTCTTTTGTATGTTTTACTGTGTTGTCATTTTATGTGCACCTTAATAATACCAGTCAAGCTAAATGTAAAAACAATTTCCACGAAAAAACAATAGAGGATTACAAAGTCAAATGAATATGAAATGTTCAAATGAAAACGTATACGAATACAATGAACCTTTGTTCTTTTTTATCCTTTTATTTATCTTCATATAGAATCATATTACTATTTGCTCACCTGATCTATGAGTATTGTTTTGATTTATTCAGTTTGTCCGGTTCAAGATTTGAATTCATTGTTCTGGTTGTGACTTAAGATTTTATGCGTGTCCTTCCATATTCTTTTCCTTTGCTATCTTTTGATTATTTTGATGCACACAAGACAAGAAGACAAAGATAATGACAACAACTGAAAGACACGAAAAGTAAGATAAGATGAGAAGTGCATAACATGAGAAGACAAACATTATTTACCAAATGAACAGCGCTTAAGAATTACAACACAGCTTAAAAAACTAGTCATTGGCGAAATGATGATCTGCAGGACTACAACAAGAACACTTTTATTTTATTATAAATAACTTGGATTATTTATTTATCCTCACTCAATTAGTTAATACTATGTTTGAATAATGGATATTTTCTTTCTGTCAAACTGAATACTGAAAATTAGGGAAAAATATTGTAGATGCAAGGGTGTCACGTGAGTGAAGTGCATGAGTGGTCTAATCCTAACTCGTGACCGGAACAACACCTGAGAACGTCGGGGAGGACGCCAAGAGGTGAATGGGGCATTCTAGACACTCAAGGGTGGTGACAAATGCTTGCTTTCTCTCTCTAGAAGTGAGAGTTTCTCACTCTAAAAATAAAAGCTTCTCTCTCTAAAGTGGGAGCTTCTCTTTTTAAATTTCCCATCCTCTCAAATGAAGGAGGAGTCCTCCTTTTATAGGTGAACAAAATAGGGGGGGACATTGCAACTAATCCCTTGATTAGTTGCAAGCCTGCAATCAAATCGTGCCATCTAAGTTGACTGATCATGCTTATGTGAGTAAAAGGATGATTACACATGAGCCAATCGGGTGGCGTCATGTGGGTCTTTGTGTAATGACCATGATCTAGAGAGAACACGCCTAGCCGGTGAGGCACGACGATAATGTTCACCCAACGCCTCCTCTACACAGGTTCTCTCAAACAAAACCCCTCCCCAAGGTGGGAGGGTAACACGCCCTCAATGTCTAGAGTGGGCATACCGAGGATGTATGTCCCTCGCCTAGCACAACGTAACCTAGCCCCTAATCCTGCCAATTCATAGCCTCTCAAACGTTCCCAGGCAACCATACGTCCTTCCAAGTCTTTGTCACTTGACTTGGTGGTTTGTGATGTGATGACTCGTTGTGATAGTGTAGTGGTGTGTCTACAAGTTGCATTACATAGAGTGATCAATACACCTCCATGGTATACCTATGAGTGTGACATTAATGATGTTACCGTAGGGGTGACACCCCATGGTGATGCCATGGGGACGACCCCCATGGGTACCTTAGTGGCGGCACCTCAAGGGGTGCATCTCAGTGGCGGCACCCCATGGGTGCACATCAACGGTGACACTTCATGGTACGTCCTTGGTGGAGACACTCCCGATACACCGTAAGAGTTACATTTTGCGAGTAGTCAGCGTTGAGATCGTCAATCCTCATATTCATTTAACCGTAAGAGTTGCATTTTTTGAGTAGTCAGCGTTGAGATCGTCAATCCTCATATTCATTTAGCCTCCTGTGCAAGCACGATACGGAGTAATCATGCTTGTATACAATTTCTTCAATGTAGCAATTAGTCGTATTATCAAGTCCCCGATCCCTTGATCGTTCCGTTACATGGTGAATGTGGGATGCGTCGATCCGCCATGCCCAATGTGCCTCCTTTGCATGGTGTAGGCATTTCCATGTTGCATGCGCTTAAATTTATAAGTTAAATTTTTGTGGTACAAATTTTGAATTTTTTTTAATTTTTTGGAATTTTTTTTGGAGTCCCACTCCATTCTCCCTCTTTTGAAAAGAAAACAAATCGAGTCGAGTGGCGACGTGAAGTAAGAAGGTCGAGCGTGATCGACTGGCGGCATGGTCCGCGGGATGGGCCTTGGCCAGCATCTAAGCATGCTTGGCCAAAGCCACCACTGAGGTTCAGTGGCGGCATCCAGGCATGCTTGGCCAAAGCCGCCATTGAGGTTCAATGGCGGTATCTAGGCATGCTTGGCCAATGCCGCCACTGAGGTTCAATGGCATCCAGGCATGCTTGGCCAATGCCGCCACTGAGGTTCAATGGCGGACATCAGTTTTGTAAATTTTTTTAGAGTCCCCACTCCTTTCTCCCTCTACAAAATGACTACAAGCTCCAAGCAAGGTGTTCTTCCTCCTTTTCTCATTGGCTAGGGTTTGAGGTAAACCCATTGATTTCTCAAACTTTTATTGCATTTTTTTGAGTGAAATCGCTGCTATAAATTGACTAATGCTTGTTGAAAATTTTTTTGGGTGTTGTAAGTTTATGAAATTTTGTTGGCATGGGACTGTCAGGGATTATTTTCAGCCATGGGGGTGATGGGGTCGGCCATGAAGGAGAAAACATGGTGTTGGTTTGGTGATGGCGGCACTCTAGGTGGGGAGCTTAGATGGAGGGAGTGATGCACGACATGGACTTGAGTGGAGTTGTTTGTGTTGGGCGCGATCGTGACGTGTGGATCACCCTTAATGGGGATGGAGTGTAGTGGCGGCTTGGGGGAACGGGAGCGCATCGGTGGATTGGAGGAGCGGGTGTACAACGCCTGCTTGGGGGAGAGGGATTGCAGCTCCTGCTTGGAGTGGGGGCACATCGGCTTAAGGGAGCTGGAGTGAAGCTCTGCTTGGGGGAGCGTGTGTGCAGTGCATTGGGGTCGGAGTGCAGCTCCATCTTAGAGGGG
Source organism: Datisca glomerata (assembly GCA_003255025.1). Taxonomy (NCBI): domain Eukaryota; kingdom Viridiplantae; phylum Streptophyta; class Magnoliopsida; order Cucurbitales; family Datiscaceae; genus Datisca; species Datisca glomerata. The sequence continues at coordinate 628,037 of QANY01000632.1, forward strand.
CGGGAGTGAAGCGGCTTGGGGAAGTGAGAGTGCAACGCTTGCTTTGTGGGTGCGGAAGTGCATCGGCGGCTTGGGGAGCGAGGTGTAAAGCTTGCTTACGGGAATGCGAGTGTAGTGTCTGCTAGGGGGAGCGGGGTGCACCTCTTGTTTGCGGTAACGGGAGTGTAGCTCCTGCTTGTGGCAAGAGTGCAGTGTCTGCTAGGGGAGCGGGTGCACATCTTGGCTGCGGTAACGGGAGTGAAGCGCCAGCTTGGGGGAGCGGGAGTACAGCGATGGCTTGGGCTTAGTGTATTCTTGCTTGCTCTAACCAAGTCTTTATTTTATTTGCAGATCTTGCACTCACGGATGATGGTTGTGTGAATGTAGGAGTCAAGCTCTCTCTAATTTGGACTTCTCTCTTTGGTGAGTGAGTTACTCACTTTCGTACTTAGAAATGTTATTTGAGAATTTTTCCTCCATCAGACATCCCTCCGCTATAAGGTACTAGTAACATGCTTCCCCCTTAGCAAAATACATGGAAAATTTCACCTCCAAGGAGTGTGCGGGAGTGGGCGGGAGCATCCGCAACGGAGTGCGCGGGAGCATCCGCAACGGAGTCTGCGGAAGCATCCGCCAAGGGTTCGCGTGAGCATCCACAACGGAATGCGTGGGAGCATCCACCAAGGAGTGTGTGAGAGTATCCGCCAGGGAGTGTACTGGAGTATCCGCATCGGAGTGCGCAAGAGCATCTGCAAAAGAGTGCCCGAGAGCATCCACCAGGGAGTACGTGGCCTTCCATGGAGTGCACGAGAGCATCTTCCAGGGAGTGTGTGGGAGCCTCCGTCAGGGAGTGCGCGGAAGCATCCACAATGGAGCTTACGTCGAGGGGCGCGTGTATGCCTCCGCCGAGTAGTGAGTGAAAGCCTTCATTGAGGAGTGCGTGTATACATCTCACCGAGGAGTGCGTATATGCATCTCATCGAGGAGTGCGCATATGCATCTCACCGAGAACGTCATCTATTATGGATGTTCTCAAGTAGAGGTGTGAAAACCTATGCATCTCACCTAGCATGACGTCTATCATGGGTGTACTCAATTAGAGGCGTGAAAGCTTATGCGACTCACCAAACATGACGTTTATCATGGGTGTTCTCCAGTAGAGGCATGAAAGCCTATGCATCTCACCAAGCATGACGTCTATCATGGGTGTTCTCAAGTAGATGCATGAAAGCCTATGCATCTTACCAAGCATGACGTTCATCATGGGTGTTCTCAAGTAGAGGCATGAAAGCCTATACATCTCACCAAGCATGACGTCTATCATGGGTGTTCTCAAGTAGAGGTGTGAAAGCCTATGCAACTAATCCCTTGATTAGTTGCAAGCCCGTCAATCAAATCGTGCCACCTAAGATGACTGATCATGCTTAGGTGAGTAAGTGGAGGATTACACATGAGCCAATCGGGTGGCGCCATGTGGGTGTTTATGTAATGACTATGATCTAGGGAGAACACGCCTAACCGGTGAGGCGCGACGAAGGTGTTCACCCAACGCCTTCTCTACAAAGATTCTCTTAAACAAAATCCCTCCCCAAGGTGGGAGGGTAGCACACCCTCAATGTCTAGAGTGGTCGTACCGAGGAGGTATGTCCCCCGCCTAGTACAACGTAACCTCGCCCCTAATCCTGCCAGTCCATAGCCTCCCGAACGTTTCCCAGACAACCATACGTCCACCCAAGTCTTTGTCACATGACTTGATGAAAATTTGAATTTCATCGGTAAAAGTTATCATTTTTGCGACGAAATTATCTGTTTGTCGTTAAAAGTGGGACTTTTCATGACCATATTATATGTTGATTAGCAGAAGTAAGATTCTTGCCGACTAACTACTATTTTCGTAGCAATAGATGGAAACCTAAAACTAGGTCGTTTAATCAAAATAATAAAATCCTTTCACTTCCCTCAAATCTCCTCATTACACGTAGAACTGATTCCCCCATCCCCACACCCGCGATAGAGCTAAGCCTCATTTCTCTTCTCCCTCAACCTCATCTAAATTACATATTACAGAACCCTTGTCAGAACCCTCGTCAGTCATCTCCCTCAACCTCGTGAGTCGTCTCTCTCCACCTCATCAGTCGTCTCCCTCAACCTCGTTAGTCGTCTCCCTCAAACTTGTCAGTCGTCTCCCTCTACCTCATCAGTTGTCTCCCTCAACCTCGTCAGTCATCTCCCTCAACCTCTTCAGTCGCCTCCCTTAACCCAGAACGAGCTCGTCTCCCTCATCTTTTTTAAAGGTAAATAGAAGGTTTCAAACTTGTGATTTAGATCTATTAGGCTTCGATTTTTAGATCTGTGAGTCTTTGATTTTTAGATTTGTTAGTCTCTAAACTTTTGGATACGCTAGTCTCTGATTTTTGGATTTGTTACATACTTTTATTTTCACGATTATTTTATTGTTTTGGTTGATTTTTCAGGCTTAGATCTGTTTAGGGGTGTGCAAATTTTTTGTTGATTCTCTACTAAGCCTAAGAAATTTTGAAGAACTTCTTTATTGAGCTTAATATAGCGATTGTAGGCTTAGATGTTAGCTTAATTATTTACCGAGCTTAAGAAAGTTTTGAATCTTTTGATGTTTGGAGGGTTCAAACAAAGGAGAGAGTGCATTCATGAAGGCTTTCGATTACTCTAGTGCTTTAGTCTATTGGAGGTATGTTGATCCCTTCTGGAAAGTGAAAAGATTACTAAATGTTGGATCTGAAGCATCTCTCAGAAAGAACATCAAAGTCATCGATGATTTCGTCCACCAACTAGTCAGGGGCAAGAGAAACTCACTAATGCAATGAGTTTTTGTAAGTTCTACTTGAAATTTATGCTAGATATGCTTTTGTCATCCAATATTTGATTTTTGTTTTGTTTAGATAAAGATTGAAATGTGATTTTTAAAATGACAAGGAGGAGATTCTGTCAAGATTTCTAGTGGAAAGTGAGAAGGATCCAGAGAAAGTGGCTGATCAATATCTCAGGGATATAATTTTGAATTTTATGATAGTTGGCAAAGATAGATGAAATATGTCTTTGTGTGTAAGAAATAATGGACCATTCCCCTTGTAATGTGAAAACTCTAGGGGTGTGTAGAATTTTTACGAACCGGTCAAACCAAACTGAAGAGAACTGAATTGATTCGGTAGATTCTTATTCTATGGTAATTGTAATTGGTTCAGTTAATTTAAGTAACCAAACTTTCAGTTCAATTATATTTTACAATAAACATATAAAATGTTTGAACCGATTACAACCATTTTTTAATATACATATATAAATTAGATATAAATTATTAAAAACATAATAAATTAGACATAAATTAGACATATATTATTAATAATTAGACATAATTATTAATTAGACATATATATATTAATTGTGTTGAGTGTTGATATTTTCAATTTAATGATTTTTGCTATTTTTTAGAAATTTTATAGTTGTAGCTGAACCGATTACAAGTAATCGAACCGAACCGACTACTTCAGTTTCATTTGGTTACACAGGCTTGGTTTGATCGGTATTTTAGGTACTGGTAATTTCGGTTTGATTATAAAATATACCTTACTAAACGACCGAACTGAACCGTACACACCCCTAAAACTCTATCCTCGAATAACATGTATATAGAGAGATATAAATGAGTTATTATAGGTGGATACTAAGATTAGACCAATTTTAATTAGATAAAACAACGTGTCAATCATTTACGTATTAAGTAACTTTTAATTAGTTAATCATTTTAGCAAAGGCACGTGATAAATCACTGGTCAAATAAAACTTTTTTGAGTTTTATTCTGATGACGATTTAGATGAGTCAGAAACAATGCAATTTCACAAGCATAACATGGAACCTTCTGAAATAGATGCAAATGTTATTGGAGTAGGAGATAATAATATTAAAGATACTTATTTTATCGATGATGATGACAATGAAGATGACACTTTTGTGACAAAAACTTATTTTAGTTGCAAAAACCTTTTGCGAACAACTATTTTTTTCATCACAAAAACCTTTTGTGACCAAAGATCCTTCATCGCGAAAGGTCTAATGTGACGAAATTCATTTTTCATCGTGAACGACTTTCACTGATGAAGCAAAAGTGACGACGTACACGATGAACGTATGTTCATCTCGTTAGACTTTTAGCGACGAGATTTTGGGGAGACCAAAAGTTTAGTCGCTAAATCCCCTGTTTCTTATAGTGATTCAAGATAGAATACAATTATATATAGTTACAGTTTCTTCTATCCTCTTCTTCTTCCTTTCTTCTTCTTCAAGATATTATTCTCTACTAACTTCCACATGGTATCATAGAATCGTAAAGACACACACAGATCTGCATTAATGGTTGCTTAGTCCAATCCTCCGTCAAGTATGTTCTGTGGAAATATCAGAATTCTGTCATTCTCAAGGCACATTCTTTGTTCAAGTATTTTGATGGTTCTTCAATCTGTCCTGCTAAGTTTCTAACAAATGACAAGATGATGAAACTACTACTATAAATCAAAAATATCAATTTTAGTTTTCTCAAGACCAAGCATTTAATGGCTCTTATCAATGCAACTCTCTATTCATCAACTATTTCCTATGTTGTTCATTGTCAAACTTCTAATTAATCACTTATGAGATTCAACATTCTTCACTTAAAGATGGACTAGTAATCTATATCCGTAACTAAAAAGGGTAGTGAGACAGTTAATTAATCACCAATAACAGTTAACATTAATGATGGAGATATACTTCACTATACTCTCAATATCATCCGAGTATGTTGCTTTCAAGACTTCAATTAGAACAAGATCAAAGACTTTTCATCTTCAAGAATTACATGTTATTCTCAAAGTTGAAAAACTTTCTATTTCAAAACAAATCAAGAAAACAGATACAAGTTATGGTAATGTTTGGCATTAGTTTAAAAGGTGTAATTTCAGAGGTCGTGATATAATTCTCACATGGGCTTATTCTTCATACATCTCCTATATGATTTTGTGACTTAAACAAGAGTTTAAGATGACAGATTTAGGTCATTCAAATATTTTCATGACCTTTAAATACATCAATCTTCTTTTGGTATCTTAGTTCGTCTATAAAAGTATGTACTGAACTTGTTAAACAAAGCTGCTGTCAATGATGCCAAGCCTTAGTATAGAACACTAATTGGAGACTTGCAGTATCTTACATTTATTAGACACGACATCAATTATACAATAAAAAAGTGTGCTAGTTGATGCATTCCCCAACTTCAGTGCATTTTTCAGCTGTTAAAAGGATCTTAAGGTATCTGAAAGGGAGCTTAGATTATGAAATTCTTTTTAGATAAGGTACTATGATCTTTCTTGGTTCAAATATAATATCTTTGTCTGAAACAGTCAACAAAATCCAGGTCAAGCACTAAAGCTGAGTACAGATCTCTAGCTAATCTATGCTATATATAAAAATGTAGAAGTGGAGGAAATATTTTTAGACAATACTATCCCCGACTACCTTTTAAATTGCCTACACTGTCATCAAACTTAAAATTAGACATGTAAACTCATTTGAAGAGATTTATAACCATGTGAAGAGTTTTTTGGACAAGTTTGTCCTCACTTTTTCCTTTAACTCACTTATCCTTCAACTTAAAATTAAATGTCATGATAGAAATAAATTTATTTAATGAAGTAATCAAATAATTATTTTTTATAGTTTAAATTATGTAGTTGGTGAATATTTTTAAATTACAAAGTTTTTATTATACTTGATTGTAGAAATATAATATATGGTCTAATTTGACAAATTTTATGATAGTAAACCATGTTTTAAACAAATTTGACATGATAAACAATAGTTAACAAATGCTAAATATGAATAACATATTATTTTATTATGTGATAAACTTATATACATTTAGTAACTGACTTGATATGATTAATTCCTATAATTCAAATTACGAGAGATATATCTTAAAATTAATAAGCATCTCATACTTTTGACAATAAATTGTGACAAGAGATATGTCATACAACTATTGTACTTAAATTTTGTATTAATTATATCCACGGCTGTGAAAAAAATCGCATTATATTCAATAATAAAAATAAATAGTAAGACGATTAGCTAATAAGTTAAATGAATGTCATGTTTTGAAAGTTACCAAACAAATTGATTTTCGATAATTGATAATAAAATGTACATGGGAAATTGGTCTAACTAATACTAAATTAGAATGTACAAAATAATAAGAAAATAAATGATTTGTATTGTAGTTAACTTTTATCACCAAAATGAGATTATGTAATATTACAAAAAAAATTGAATTTAGAGATCTTAAAAGGTGAATTTTCAATATATTGTATTTTCGATCAGCTTAGTCTCACAGTGCAAAGTACACTAACAAGTTAGAATACACATAATATTTTATATGCACGTGTAAAGCACATGTTAAAAACTAGTATTACAAATAAGTTATCATGGATCAGACAGTTACTCAAGGAATTGCACATGTTCTTCTATCTCCTCATCCACTATGGTGTGATAGTATCTCAACAATAATATTGACTTCTAATATAACATTTCATGATCGACTGAACATGTTGAGATACATTTTCATTCTGTAAGAGAAAAAAGTTACAAGGAGTATCTTGTCATTAGTTATATTTGTTCCAAAGATCAGCTTGCTAATATTTTACTAAAGCTCATTCATCACCTAAGTTTTTCTATCTGCATAAACAAATTGTTACTTGATTTAGATAGTATCAATTTGAGGGGGAATGATAGATAGCCTCAGTGTAGCATCTTATCATCGGTTATTTGTTAGTTGATAGTTTCTTTCTGTGATGTTAATGTAATTGTGGAAGACTGAATACGATTCAATACGATTTCAATTTCTTCTTCCTTTTCCTTCCTCAAGATGGTTCTCTCTATTAACCTCTACTTAGGGCAGTATAAGAATAGTAAAATCATAACTTGGATAAAATGGTGCATAAAATGATAATATATTATAAATTAATGAAATTATTTATCTTAGTCATTAATTAATACTTGATAATTAATTATTATCATCAATAGACTTTTTAATTTTGTTTCATTAGTCAAAGGAATTTCCCGAACCTACTACCTTTGTGATATTTTAATCTACTTTATATAGTTTTAAACCATCTAACATAGTAAAATATTTTACATACTAAAATGTTATATAATATGTATCACACGTGTGTTACGTAACTAGTATAATAAAAGTTTTATCATATATATGCTAAGCACATATGAAATGTTACTTCGCACAGCTCAAAAATTAATTTGTCCACAATATATATCCTTTAATTTTAGATGAATTAGTTTTTTCCTAGAAATGAGTAATTTTAGACGGACTAAATGATTATCGAATTTTAATTGATCAAGTGATGTGTCAATCAATCATATTTTGATGTTTTATCAATCACTAGCTTTAGACAATGTGCCTAACACGTTATAGATAAAATTAGTTATGTAGTGACAAATAAGAAATTCAAGAATATGAATGGATGACACGTCATTTATCAATTAAAACTTACCCCATAACTTGATCAGTATAGATTTACTCTTTAAAAATAAAAGAAAAAGATGAATTAATCTCCATATTTTCCAGCCAAACTAAATACATCATTTTCTTTCTCCGTTTGGATTAGACATCATCATTGATCATTTTATGAATTTAGAACTAATACATATTGTTGACTAGAGTTTTGAAATTTGAATCATAAAAAGTGGTATTAACATCGGAATTGTCCCAGATTGTGACCCTACAAAAGAACAATTTGTTTTATGGAAGAACAATATTATTGATTACAGCATGTGTTAGTACAAGCTTTTTAATAATATATATATTTTTTACGTTAACTAAGTTAGGATATTGATGTATAAAAAACACATGTGATGAATTATTAATTATGAGTGATAGAGAAAACAATAAAAATGGATTAAAGATAATTGCAGAAATTGAATTGATGTTATTTAAAATTCAGAAATACGAGTCAGATAAAATAAAAGAGCAATTGTAAAGCGACTAATTTTTAGACTTTTTTTTGCAAAGCAGGATTCAATTTCAAATAATCAGCAAGAATCTGTGACAAAAACCGAAAGAAGCAATTGACACTGGGGTTTTTAGATAAATATATCATTTGAAAACTTTATTTTGTTATATTTATATATACATGTGGATGTAAATTTATTGAAATATTTAAAGTGTAGAAATAATAGTAGAAATTTACTATTTATTCTCGTAATGAATACAATATACATTAACCGATACTACTAAACATGTTGTGTTAATAGTCATTTTATTATTCTTAATGTAATATATTTAGATGATAATTATCAGAGTAATGATGAATTATTTGATTAATTTACTACAATAATTATTATATATTCATAAATAGTTATGAAAATATTTATGTAAAAAATTATTGTAATCCACATAAATACATAGATTTATTTATCTAAACAAAAGTCTATGTGTATATGTGTGTGTATATATATCTTGTGGAAAAAATCTGTAATATAATAACTCTGAATTTATATTAGTTTATTTTATTAGTAAATACATATTTGCTTAAAAATCACTACTAATTTCTCTAAAAATAAGGAATTGATCCTTCTTTAAAAAATATGTATTTAATGAAAAAAATTATATATTTCAAAATAAAACATGTCTACATTAAAAGTATAATTACTCTAACTTTATATATATTTATTTTATTAGTAAATATAATTTACCTCAAAATTACAACTAATTCCTTTAAAAATAACAGATTGCCCCATCTTTAAAGAAATATACATTTAATGAAAAATTATATAAATAATTAAGAAGAAAACATTTAGAAATAATTATTTTCGTCAATTACATAAGTAGTTATAGATATAAAATGGACAAATATATAAGAAAATTAGATATCATTAATGAAAATAATAATATAATTCATATTATTCATATTTTATCATATAATATATCTCATGTATATATAATAACCTTTTGTGGATTTTATGTCATAAATGAAAATATTAATTAGATTTTTTTTGGGTACTATTAGTGTTGATCAGATTTCTTTATATATTTCTCATGTATATATATATATATATATTTATTTATCTTACAAATTTTTGGTATTGTTAGTCTCCCCAATTTTATATTGTTTAAATAAGAAAATCTAAAGATTAAAAAAAAAGAACAATTCGGTTCTGATCTTTTTAATTATAATGACTATTTTTAGTCATATAAATATATATTAAATAAATTAACTATTTAGAATATATCATTTTATTTATTATTTAATAATGAATAGTAATTGTCTTGGAATGAGTGGAATGGAAAAAAACTTTATTGCCAAACTAAGTTGATTATTAGTTTAATTATTTTAAAAAAAATGACTAAAATTATATTACCGTACTAGAAATTTAAATGTTATAAGTTTCGTAGACCCTGAAAATGGAGCCCATAAAATAAAATTCAGATCCACCTTCGAGCCTTCCTTAGCCCAGAAATCAGCTAAACCATTGCAATTTCTTGGAAAATAGCTGAACTTCATAAACTTCCATTGGTGAGATAGATAAAGAATACCGAAGACAATGGAAGCTATATCACCCCCGTGATTCTTTGAATTATCCAACTCCTCCACCAGTAGCATAGAATCTGAATAAACATGAAGCAAATCGTCTGAAAGATGCTGAGTTTTTTGAAGTGCCCACCGAAGAGCTAGAACTTCTGCCGTTAAAGGATCCGGGATCCCAAACGATCGAACCAAGACCCGTCAATTTCTGCTGATTAATTCAAGCTCCATCAGAATGCAGAGCCCATTTACCCCCATCATTCCAACTTAGAGCCGAGGAAGAGGAGTCAGGAAGCCCATTCGATATTAAATTTGAAAATTACCCAAGGCCCATGAAGCCCAATGACGCTCTACTTGAGAAATATCTTCAAGAGGGTTAGCATCCACCCCTTTAAAGCATTTCTGGTTCTGAAATTTTCAAATTCTCCAGAGGCCAAACACTACCCATTTAGACAAAAATTCCAGTTATTCAGATCAATAGAAGCCTTATGAATGAAATCAGAGATAAAAATCCATATATCCAGAAAAGAATTGCCAGTAACACACGTTCCGAATGAAAAGTTTAGGGGACTTGCAAACCAAAATTTAGCAGCAAAATGACATTGAAAAAGGAGAACTACAAGAATGACTCATTTGGGCCATTCTTATAGTAAAATGTCCATTTTTATTTTTAATTACATGAATGATCAGCTTCTAATAAGAAAATGAGAGAGATAGATAGTCATTTACCATTAAACATTTAATGAAAAAAGTCAAAAACGCGCTATCGTATGCGTGCAGTGGCCCCATGCACGTACTGTAGTGTGGATGACACGTGGATTCCATTGAAAATAAGTTATGCATATAGTATATAAATTAGATACGTATGATATTTAATTTTAATAACACAATGTCTTGCAATTTTCTGAAAAAAATTATAAGATTCATCAAAACCCATGAAAGAACCAGAAAACTCACACGAAAAAAACTAGAAAAATCTCAGATCAATAAATAATCAGAAAAAAATCTTGGATCTAAGAATGAAATACTAACAACACATTAAATTCTGTACAAACAATCAATTTTAACTCTAACAACGCACTAATAGTTAATTTCACAAAATTTATTTAAAATTCATAGAAGAACAGCGAGAGAGGGAGGGAGGTCACTGACCAACAACACGCAACAAGGAAAATAGAGACGAAAAGGCGATGAACAAGCGGCGGCGAGCATGAAGCGGCGAAAACTCTTTGCAGAAGACATGACTACTGTTCAAAATCCTAGAGGCCAAAACTATGTGAGGAAAATAAGAACATAAAAGGAAAATTTTTCAAGATCAATGCCACTTATAAAAAAAGGTCATATCTACAATATTAAAAAAAAGACATTTATGTAAAGTTATCCTCCAAAAATGATAATCTTGCAATTTTCTCGGAAAAAAAATAGATGATTTGAAGTTTTCACATCCTTACCGCACCAGAAACACTCGATATTAATAGGCACCCCCTCTTAACTAAATGAGATTTACAAGCAAATAAGTTATTGAGGCATCTACAAATAAAATCCTTCAATTTAGGGAAACCTTTAACTTCCAAGCATCTTCCCAAATTTGGTTGCAGTCATTCCCCCCACTGCCAATAACTTGTCTTGATTTTCGTAAAAACCCGTTTCTCATTCAAAAAATCGCAGCACCCCTATTTGACTGTACAAGAACCATTCTTGCCAAAGTGACATGATTTCAAATGTCACCGTATGAGGAATCCAAGCAACCTCCCAAACGCGAGCTTTTTCACCATTATTGACAAACCATCAAAGTCCATGAGCAAGAAGTTTATTACCCTCAAGAAGACTCCTCCACCCCAGGGATGGTTAATAACCAATCGGTGCCCCCAGAAAGTGATTCTTCTAAAAATAATGGGGATTATTGAGAAAATAATGGGGATTATTGACAAGTTTCCATCATTGCTTAACAAGAATAGCCAAATTAAAACATGAAAGATCTTTGAAACCAATCCATCCTTTAGCCTTTTTCGTACATAAAAATCTCCCAAAAACCTTAATGAATCCCAGCCTTAAAAGGAGAGGAATTCCACCGACAACAAGCTAGATGGTTGCAAATTCTCTTACATAAAGAGATTGAGATTTTAAAACACGACAACTTGGCAATGTGGCAATCCAATCAAGTCAATCGTGACCATTGGATTGAACAGATGGTTAAGATTGACTTAGTTATTAATGTTGATAGACTATATCTTTATATAATATTCTTCTGATCATATTTTTAGTTATAATTAGATAAATCGTACTAGATTCTATGTAACTGATTGAATGCCTATAAATAGAGGTCAATGTAATTCTAAATTCAGTTGAATACGATTCAACAATTATTTCACATTCATTACTTACGTCAATTCTCTTTCTCATACTCATTCTTATTTATTATTGATTATGAGAAAAAATTTCCTTTATAATTTGGTGCTTTCATTGAGAGCGAGGATCAACTCGAGTCAACAACATAAAGATACATCGAACCAGATCACACGCTACACGGGGAACGGGAAACAAGCCAATGATCCCGTCAATCCACCCACATAGCCCGTAGAAGTGTAGGAGTTGATCCAGACCATCTGAACGGGAATGCATAACATGAAGAATCACAACAGCGAGGCTTTATGTACCACATGGAAAGTGGTGCAAGAGCAGATTGTGGCCATACAATGTGACATGGTGGAAACAAGAGCCGAAGCAAGCCAAAGAACTGTGGCTAGAGAATGGGAGAACTACCCAGAAGATGGAGAACGTGGGGTACGACCTACTAAACAACTGGATCTACGTGCCAGTTAGAATATCCGCCACGATGAGCGGAGGCCTAGTCCCACGACAACGAAAAGGAAGTTGGAGGCAAAAATGGTCTAGCAAAATTAATGATAGAGCAGGTAGTCGAAAAAATGTTAGAGAGGAAGATGATGCAGATGCAAAAAATGGGCACCACTAGAGTAGCATACCTAGAAATTCTAACATGGTCCCCATTATGCCAGGAGATATTAGCAGCTCCCATATTAGAAAAGTTTGTTTCGCCAAATGCAAATGTTACTAAGGGAAAACTAACCTCATAGATCACCTTCACTGCTTCAGACAAGTGATGGCACTATACCGGCATGAGGATGAACTGATGTGCAGAATGTTTCCTATGAATCTGGATGGCAATGCCTTAAACTGGTACCATTACCTTCCTCATTACTTAGTTGATAATTTTACTAGAATGCCTTTTGTATTTTTGGAACAATATTCCACTTATCGAACATTCATAGAGGATTTAGAATATTTGCTTACTATCGCCATAAGAAAGGATGAACCGTTACGAGACTATACCCACCGTTTTAGAGACGAAACGATGAAGGTGGAGAACTGTGATGATCAGGTAGTGATGTTGGCATTACGACGCGGTCATGACCCAAACTCTTCCCTTTTTGAGGAACTATCCAAGAACAAGCCACTCATGATGGTAGAAACCTTTCTAAGGATGCAGGCATATATAACGCTTGAGGAAGAGAAGAAAAACGTGTTGAAGCTCTCAAAGCAATGAAATCCTAGTCCAAAACAAAATGGACAAAACACAAAAGCCGAAAAGAAGGTCATTGCAGAAAAGAAGCCAAGACCAACAGAACGAGTCCAGCTGAGGGAGTGAGTCTATACCCCTTTGACTCTCCCATTCAACTAGAACCTCGGTTCTATAAAAGACAAGCCATGGTTGAAGAGATCAACGCCACTTACTTGAGTTGGGTATTGATGTTGGACACATCAATGTTACTCTAATACATATCCAATTTTTTCTATCAATATCTACTACTTTTATAGGAATAACATTTTAAGCCATGTCAAGAACAATTCATTTTTATCGTTATCTGTTGTAACTAGAGAGACCATCGACTAAAAATCTATGTTTTTCTTCATACTAACTTGACCCATTTTTTTATGCCATTATTGTCTTATCATCAAGTACCTTGCCTTCAGACACTGAACACTAATGAACTTTAGCTAGAAGTTAAGGTTTATCTATTTCTCATTTTCAACAGAAAATAAGTTTTTAAAATAAAAAGAATTGGACTACATTAAATTGAGATTTATGATATTTTTAGTTATTAGATTTATAATATTTTACATACCCACACCATAAAAGGATGAAAATAAAGCTCGTTTTGTGAGACATGGCTTCTTGGTTAGACTTTTTTTGAGGAGACGTATCATTTTCATAATTAGTAGTTCTATGGTACTTATAAATTAGATTTTAGATGATTTTATGTAGAAACTTAGAAAAGACTTATTGATATTTGTACTTTTTATGAAATAATTTGTAAGAATTCATTTTATTATATATATTGTTATTTAGAGTTCTCTTTTTGTTTATGAATACATTTAATTTTAAAATAAAAGTGAGATGGTTAAAATGTTATTTCTTACGAGTATATTAAAATCGATATGAGTGAAATTTAATAGTGGTCTATCACTACTAAAAAAGAGAGTATTTTATGGTGACAAAAACCATACAAAAGACCTAGTTTTTTATAGGGGCAAAACTGCTATAAAAGACCGGTTTTTTATAGGGGTAACAACGGTATAAGAAATCTCAGACTTTTTTAGCGCCTCAGGACACAGGATTTTCCGGAACTCTATAAAAGGTCTTTTATAGGGGGTTTTGCCCCCTATAAAAAGGAGTTTCTATTGTAGTGATAAATAAGCAAAATTCACATGATCTCCAATAGTCCTGATCAGTTTGAAAAAAAACCAAGGAATCATCTGCAAAGAAAATATGAGACATTGACGGTCCGCTGGGAGCAAAACAGATCCCTGTAATGTTACCTTAATCAACTGAATGGGACAACAAATTAGAGAAGGCCCCCACACAAATAAAAAAAATATTCAGATAGTGGGTTTCCTTGCCTCAAACTCCTTTGAGGATAGAAAGTACTACTTTTATCTCCGTTAATAATATAATTAAATGAGATAGAAGAAAATCACTCAAAAATCCAATTACACAATTTTTTTAGAAAAACCCATACGTTGCAAAACCTCTATGAGAAAAGGCCATTCGATCTTGTCGTAAGCTTTTGCCATATTTAATTTGATAGCGGCATCGTATTTTCTCCCCTTTTTCCGAATGTGGAATGAATGCATAATCAATGAGAATAATATACACAATCTGTCTTCTAGGAATAAAAGCACTATGATTGATGCTAATCAATTTATTGATCACCAAGCAAAACCTGTTGGTAATAACTTTGGAGATAATTTTATAAATTACATTGATTCATAGCTCAGGGATTATCAACTTTGTTATCATAACAATAAGCATTTGGTTAATAGAAGGAGATAAAGAACCATGATTAAAAAGCTCAAAATTAATTGGAAAATCTGAGTACCCATAATAAGTCAGTTGCGTGGATATAAAGCCGCTGTAAAACTATTCGGTCCAAGAGTTTTGCATGGATGCATACTACGAATCGCATCATGGACTTCATCAATGCTCATGTTACGGTCTAACAGTGCACGGTCCTCCTCATCTAATTTGGGTTGAACAAATTGAGTAGCTTCCCTAATATGCTCAGCTGTAGGGTTGGAAGAATGAAATGAATGCTTGAAGAAGTTGACTGCAATCCCCATCAATGCTTGTGTTCGAAATTCGTCTCCCATGAGTATCCTCAAATCCGTGAATTTGGTTTCTTCGCCTCCTCCAAGATATCTTGGAATGAAAATATTTGGTGTTTTTGTTGCCCTCATTGATCCACTTGATTCTGGCTCTATCCCTCCAATAAGCCTCATCTTCAACCAAAGTCAGTTTGAGTTTAGCCTCTAATAAGCCTGATAAAATGGTTAAATACTACAATTATGTACTATTGATCTAAGGACCCAACATCATGATCTAAAAATAGATTGGGGGCCCAAGATCAGGATCTAAAAATATAGATTGGGAGCATGTCTGAAGTATAAATTATGTGGATTTGTAAGTACTATAATACATTATATTGGATTTCTTCCTTAATCTTATATTATGTACCGTAAATTAGGATATTATGCAACAATTCCTGCTAAGTTTAAAGGCATATATAGAATCACAACAAGGAATATAAAATATTAAGAATTATAATGATTTCTTATTTGAATATCTGTCAAGTAAATTATTATTTATGTTGCCTTCTTTGGCAGGCTTCTTGTATGTTTCTGTTTTATTTATCCGTGTTTCTATTGTTTGGATCTCGTCTTTGTTTTTTGCATGGTGTCTTAGGGTTTTGCTTGTTTTAGTTTCTAGATGTTGGCAGAGTTGATATATAGCGTTTTAGTTCTTTTTTAATTATATATTTGGAATATGACCCTTATATATTTGTAATGTTTTACCAGAAAATAAAGTAAGGAAATGAGCCAAAGTATAAACTGAACAGTTAAAACAAGCTATATCTTCTGTGAGCCACGTGAGGAAAAGTAATATATTACCTACAATACTAGCTCGGACGATGAAAAAACTCTTGGCTACTGCTTATACTTTCAAAGTTGACCTTTAGAAAAACCCTCTATTGGACGGAAACAAAACTGTTAGAAAAGCTCATAAATCCATATAAATGTACTCCTTTTCCATTAAAAATCAGGTACATATTTTCGGTCCCAAATTTTGAATGCTATTTTAATTTTAATTTTACTCTAGTCAATTAATCCTCCATTTTTGACCAAAAAAATTTAGTCTACATTTTATATTTTGTATTGTCTTAACGTGGTCTTTCAATTTTCTAAAGATTGCACAAACTTAGACCATTTCATCTAATCAATATTTTAATAAAGTTGTTCCACAGTTTTTGCCCATTATTATTGTATCATTAATTTTAGACTAACTAAGTTTTATACCATTTTTCATCTGACTAAGTGCGTCAATATTTATTGAGTGACATTTCAACACTGATATTGATGATAATTTTATCAATTAGCTAAAGAATAATTAATACATCACTTAGTCAAATAAATCTTAGTCTATAAATTAGACAGTCCATGATTACTTTTAGAACATATATCTTCCAAACGAAAGTTGTTTCTACGGTACCAATTTATAAGTATTTATTAGGAGGCGATGTTATCATCTGACTCTTTTCTACTCTTTTGATCTATCTGAACCATTGATTTAAAAGCTGATCTCACTATGAGCGCAGTTGTGTTTAGATCATTAGCCACTTTTTTTTTACGATGATAATTAACATAAATTGGTATAATACATCCCCATAAGAGACTTTGGGAGATGCTCTAGGTTGCTGACATTTCCACACCATTTTCCTATATATACCTCAACAAAGAGGACCATTTTCAATCACTCATCTAAGGTTTTATCTTTACCTTATAGCAAGAAAACCAATTTGAAAATGAGCAAACCACTCTTAGTAGCCATTCCTTTTCTCTTTACTTTAGCCATTGTTCATCTCTCCCATGCCCAAAACTCACCACAAGACTATGTGAATGCACACAACAGAGCTAGAGCACAAGTGGGTGTTGGGCCCATAACATGGGACAACAATCTAGCCAATTTTGCTCAAAACTATGCCAATAGACACAAGGCTGATTGTGCACTTGTGCACTCTGGTGGGAGGTACGGTGAGAACCTTGCCGGGAGCACGGGTGACCTTTCTGGCACTAATGCGGTGAACTTATGGGTAGAAGAGAGAAGCAAATATAATTATAACTCTAACTCATGTATTGGTGGAGAATGCAGACACTATACTCAGGTGGTTTGGCGCAATTCTGTCAGTTTAGGGTGCGCTAAAGTTAGGTGTAACAATGGAGGCACATTCATCACTTGCAATTATGATCCTCCTGGTAACTATATTGGGCAGCGTCCTTACTAGATATTAAATCATGCTCATCAACGCTATGAACTGAGGTGCATCATACCTATATATGAACATTACCGAATCATAGTGTTGTTGAACACGAATATATTTTATAATATTACTCTTAATATTGGGGTTACTTTTGACACCAAGCACATATGTGAATGTGATTAGGATGTATCATCGAAAGCATAAATAAGGTGATCAAGAAGGAATAAAACAAAGTTTACTAAGCATTTACTTTAAGTCATTTTACTTTTTTTTTAACGTATAAAATTCCATTTATATATCTCTACCTGGACTCCCATGTGTAACCTCATATGTTGGAAAAAATAATCACTTTAGACCGAAGAAAACAAGTGGTGGAGCCACTTTTATACCAAGGGATACCATGGCATCCCTGCTTATTCTTTTTTTTAGATACAATAAATCTTAATTATTATATATTTAGTAACAAATTGATTTTAATGGTGTGAAAATGAACATAGGAACTCCTAAATTAGACTAACTTGGAAAAGACTTAATGATATTTGTACATTTTCTGAAATAATTTGTAAGAATTCATTTTATTATATATATTGTTATTTAGAGTTCTCTTTTTGTTTGTGAAACTTTTAATTTTAGAATAAAAGTGAGATGGTAAAATATGTTATTTCTTACAAGTATATTAAAATCAATATCAGTGGAATTTAATAACGGTCTACCACTACTAAAAAAAGAGTATTTTATGGGGACAAAAACTATATAAAAGACCTAGTTTTTTATAAGGATAACAACGGTATAAAAAATCTTAGACTTTTTTAGCGCCTCGGGACACATGATTTTCCGTAACTCTATAAAATGTCTTTTATAGGGGGTTTTGCCCCCTATAAAAAGGAGTTTCTATTGTAGTGATAAATAAGCAAAATTCACATGATCTCCAATAGTCACAATCAGTTGTTTTGCAAAAAAACTAAGGAATCATATGCAAATAAAATATGAGACATTGACGGTCCGCTGGGAGTAAAACAGAACCCTGTAATGTTACCTTGATCAACTGAATGAGACAACAAATTAGAGAAGGCCTCCGCACAAATAAAAAAAATATTCAGATAGTGGGTTTCCCTGCATCAAACCCCTTTGAGGATAGAAAGTGCAACTTTTATCTCCGTTAATAATATCATTAAATGAGACAGAAGAAATGCACTCAAAAATCCAATTACAACATTTTTTAGAAAAACCCATACGCTGCAATTGTAGATATGATTGTAGATACCGTATTTTATCCGGCCTAATACATGAAATATACATCCTTTATATTTTCGCTCTTTTAATAATCCAAGACTATATGTATAATTTGAAAACTAGTCCAATACTAAAATAAGAAAAGTGGTCCAAAGACTAAAGAGTAAAAATTGAAAAAAAGAGGACTAAAAAAATAAAGATTGAAAAAAAGACTAAAAGTAAAAAAAGGCAAACCCTAATTTTGCCTATAAATAGGAATGAAGTCTTCACTTAAAGGGAAGTCTTTTGGGGAGTAAAAAAAAGGGGGGGAAGTCATTTTTTAGAGTGAGAAAGAGAGGGGTTGGAAAGAGAGGTGATTTTAGAGAGAGGAAGAGGTTCTACACTTCTATTATCTTTATCTTGTTCCATTTCTTCTTCTCAAGGTAGCTTAATTGTTTGGTACATTTGTTCATAATATATTTTGTTCATCTCTTTTCTTCATATGAATGTAGTTGATATCTTTTGTATTTTTTTTATATATATAAGTGGATTGTTCATTCCCTATCATTTCTCCTCATTTGAATCTTAACATTTTAATTTTACGCTTTGATGATTTTTTTACAAGTTGAATATTGAGATGTCTTTGTCATCAACTCAATTAATAAGGATGATGATAAAGTTTTGAGGGTGGAAAAATTAACCAAATGTGAATCAACCCTTTTAATGGGTTGAAAGTGTACATTTGATGTAAAGATCCCCTAGGATAATTTTCTCACACATAACAATGCATAAAATAGAGAGTAAAACCTCTATACAAGATTATGCAAACATCTAAATTGTGAAACTTTTAATTTTCCTACAAAGTTTTTTTTTATTATGTTAATCATTTTGTGACACTTGTTTGAACTAATTATCATCCATGATCATCCCCTTTGCTATTTGATTAGCAATGACTAATGAGGGAAGGAAAAAAAATGGTATTTAGTGGACTAAGTAATAAAAAAAAATAGACATATTTATGTTAAAGAAATATATGGTTTATTTTTCATCATTTTTTTTTAAAATTTATTTATTTAATAATAATAATAATATTATTATTATATTATATTATAATATATAATATTATAAAAAA
>QANY01000649.1:0-15295 GCA_003255025.1 Datisca glomerata
TTTTGGTTTATACAATTTGTTTACCCAAAAAAAAAAGTGTATTAGGTGCCAAAATTTAGTTCGAGTGCACCACGTCCAAAAGAGCAAAGTTTAGCCAAGTTCATTTGGTTTGGGCCTAAACACGTTCCATTGGGTTGTTTTGTCTCCGTCTGGCAGTAGAAGAACCTAAGGCGTCCACAACACTCCAAATTCTTATCCCAATCATGTATTACATTTCAAAACTCAATTCGAGCACCTGTTATGCCTAAAAGAGCCAAGTTTATCCAAACTCATCTAGTTTGAGCCAAAACACATCTCATTGGGTCTTTTGACTCCGTATGACACTAGAAGCACCTAAAATGACGCAACAATAAAAAATATTATACCAAACATGTTTTGGGTGCCGATAGTCTGTTCGAATGCATGTTCGTCCAGTTTGGGCCTGTTTACGTTTGACGTGTACTCGAATTGACTCTGTATAGCACTAGAAGCACCTCAAACGATCACAACACTCCAAATTATTTTTCAAAACATGCATTGGGTATGAAAAGTCAGTACAAGTATATGTCATGCCAAAAAGAGCCAAGTTTAGGCAAGTTCATCAAGTTTAGGCCTAAACATGACCCATTGAAACACCTCAAATGACCACAACACTCCAAATTATTATCCCAAATGTGTATTGGGTGTGAAAAGTTATTTCGAGTACATGTCACGCCCAAAAGAGCAAAGTTTAGCCAAGTTCATCTAGTGTGGGCCTAAACACATTCCATTGGGTCTTTTTGTCTCTATCTGGCAGTAGAAGAACCTAAATCGGCCACAACACTTCAAATTTTTATCTCAATTACGTATTAGATGTCAAAACTCAATTCAAGCACATGTCATGCCTAAAATAGCTAAGTTTAGCCAAATTCATCTAGTTTCAGCCTAAACACATCTCATTCGGTCTTTTGACTGCGTATGACACTAGAAACACCTAAAACGACATAACACTTCAAATTCTTATCCCAAAAATGTATTGGGTGCCAATCGTCAGTTCGAATACATGCCATGCCCAAAAGATCTAAGCTTAGCAAAGTTCATCATGTTTAGGCCTGTTTAGGCATGACGTTACTCGAATTGACTCCGTATAGCACTAGAAGCACCTCAAACGACCACAACACTCCAAATTCTTATCCCATAGCGTGTATTGGGTATGAAGGTCAGTTCGAGTACATGTCATGCCTAAAAGAGCCAAGTTTAGCAAAGTTCATCAGGGCCTAAACATGTCCCATTGAAGCACCTCAAACAACCACAAAACTCAAATTCTGATCCCAAACGTGTATTAGGTGTGAAAAGTCAGTTCGAGTACATGACATGTCCAAAAGAGCAAAGTTTAGCCAAGTTCATCTAGTTTGGGCCTAAACACGTTGCATTAGGTCTTTTGTCTCTGTCTGGTACTAGAAGAACCTAAAGCAACTACAACACTCCAAATTCTTATCCCCAATCATGTATTAGATGTCAAAACTCAATTCGAGCACATGTCATGCCTAAAAGAGCCATGTTAAGCCAAACTTGTCTAGTTAGAGCCTAAACACATCCATTGGGTCTTTTTGACTCTGTATGATACTATAAGCACCTAAAATGACACAACACTCCAAATCTTATCCCAAACATGTATTGGTTGCCAATAGTCAGTTCGAATACATGTCATGCCCAAAAGATCATAGTTTAGCCAAGTTTGTCTAATTTGGGCTTGTTCAGGCATGACGTATACTTGAATTGACTCCGTATAGCACTAGAAGCACCTCAAACGATCACAACAAACAAAATTCTTATCCAAATTATGAATTGAGTATGAAAGTCATATCGAGTACATGCCATGCCCAAAAGTTCCAAGTTTAGCCAAAATCTAGAGTGCAATGGCTGAGTTTGGGGGATCGATACACCTCCTATTTTTTCCAAAAATTGAAGAAAAATAGGTCTAGAGCTAAAATTAATCAGCTTTAAGACCACAATGGTGTCATGTTGACTGACCTTCTAAGATTAGCCAGCATATTTTCTAGGCTTTCACTGACCTCTTGGGCACTCCCAACATTGAAAGAGAGCTAGATTGGGGTATTCTTGACCCCATATTGCCTAAAAAGCTTAGTTTTCATCAGATTGAGGTCCTCAACCAGCCTATCACCAGAGAGGAGATAAAACAGGTGATTTTTAGCTTTAATAGCTCTAAAGCTGTGGGTCCAGATGGTTTTTCAGCTTGCTTCTTTAAAAGAGCGTGGTATATCATTGGAGAGGAGGTTATTGAGGCTGTTTTGGAGTTCTTTGGCTCCGAAATATTTATTAAAGCAGGTCAATGCTACTATTGTTTCCCTTATCCCTAAGGTCCCTAACCCCCTCTAGGGTTAGTGATTTTAGGCCTATTTCTTGTTGTAATGTATTAGTAAGCTTTTGGCAGATAAGTTGAAGCTGGTTCTCCTAGATCTAATCAGCCCGAACCAAAATGCTTTTTTTCCGGGGAGAAGAATTTCTGATAACATTTTCTTATCCCAAGATCTTGTTAGAAACTACCATAGAAAGGGTAATAGCCCAAGGTGTGCCCTAAAAATTGATTTGAAGAAGGCCTCTGATTCTGTGACTTGGCATCTTATTCGCAGGATCCTTGATTGCTTGGGGTTCCCAGAAAATTTCACTAAGTGTGTTATGGAATGTATTTCTACCCTCTCTTTCTCTATCAATATCAATGGTGACCTGAAAGGGTTCTTTAAAGGGGCTAAGGGGATCAGACGAGGAGACCCTATTTCTCCTTATTTATTTGTTTTAGTAATGGAGGTTCTTTCTGGCATCCTTCATTTTACTGCCCAAGACCCTAACTTTGAGTTTCATTGGAGGTGCAAAGAGCTCAATATAGTAAATCTTTGCTTTGCGGATGATCTCTTAATTTTTGCAAAGGAAATGTGAAACGAGTCCAAATTATTAAGGAGGGTCTCCTTCTCTTTGAAGCTTTATCTGGGCTTCAGCCCAATCTTCTTAAGAGCCAGATCTTCTTCTCAGGGGTGTCTGATACTGTCCAACAACATATTTTAGATATTATGCCTTTAACCGTGGGTTCTTTGCCTATGAGATACCTGGGAGTCCCCCTCATTACTTCTAAGTTGGGTAAGACTGACTGTGACTCCTGGATTGAGAATATTGTGTCCAGAATCAGATCTTGGGAAACAAAATATTTATCTTTTGCTAGGAGGCTTCAATTGATCAAGTCAGTTTTGACAGCTATGTTTCAATTCTGGTGTGGGTTGTTTATTATCCACAAGAAGGTCATTAGATCGGTCCAAGCAGCCATTAGGAACTATCTTTCGAATGCTAATTAGGCGAAACAATCTGGGGCCAAAATAGCTTGGGAGGATCTTTGCTTCCCTAAATCTCAGGGGGGGTCTTGGTTTAAAGGACTTGATTCTGTCCAATGAAGTTTCAGTGGCAAGGCACCTTTGGTTCTTAATCTCAAATGATTTCTATTCCTTGTGGAAGGATTGGTGCTTCACCTTCTTAGTGAAAAAGAGCTCCATTTTTATTACTCCAATTCCTTCTGCTTGCTCTTGGGTTTGGAGAAAGATTCTGAAATTGAGGAATAAATTCTCTCCCTTTTTTCAAAGTTACTATTGGCAATGGGGAGTCTGTGAGGCCTCTTACTGATCAATGGCACCCTTTAGGGGTTCTCATTACCAAATTTAAGGCTTATCTCGGGTACAGGGTGGGATATTGACTCTAGAGTGAGTAAGGTGATTCGAAATGGGTGTTGGAATTAGGCCTCTTCAAACACTTTTGAGCTTATGGAGATTAGAGATACCCCTCTCCCCTCTCCCCTCTCCCAAGGCTCTAGTGAGGGATTCTTGGGCTTGGACCCATAGGACGAAAGGGCTTTTCTCTGTTAAAGATACCTATAAAGCCCTTGCTCCGGATAAGGAGTGTGTGAGGTGGGCTAAGCTGATTTGGTTCAATCACCATGTGCCTAGGTTTAGCTTCATCTCTTGGGTGGATATCAAAGGCAAGTTGCTAACTAAGGATAGAATGGAACATTGGTCCATGCCTACATCTAGTAGCCCTTCGTGTGTATTTTGCGTGGGTGGGACTGAGTCAGCTGAGCAGCTTTATGTGGGATGCAAATCCACAAAGCCAATTTGGGGCAGTCTTCTAGCTAAATGTGGTTTGAGCAGCCCCCACTCCAACTGGTGTCAATGGATCTCTTGGCTCCTGGTTAAGGCCATGTTCCATGTAGGCTGGAATACTCCAGGTAATACTCCATGTCATGATCCACATCATACTCCCATTGAGTGCTTCATCCATCCTCTTTTCTCTAGCTCTATTGATTCGGCGTTTTGGTACTTATAATGGATTCATCCTTTGAGCTTGTGCAACCGGATCCTCATCATTCCCTCCCGCTTGAGAAGGATATGTCCTCAAATCATCACCCACATCAAATGGGAACGAGTTAGTTACATTAAATTTAACATTTACATTGTACTCGCCGGGAAGATCAAGCTTGTAGGCATTGTCATTTATTTTTGCAAGGACCTGGAATGATCCATCCCCTTTAGGCAGTGATTTTATTTTTCTTTTAGTAGGAAACCTTTCATCACGCATGTGCTCCCAAACCCAAACTCCAGGTTGTAAAACAAACTTCAAATTCCCCTTATTGGCTGGCTTAGTATATTGATCATTCTTACTTTCAATGTTATCTCAGAGCTTGGCATGTAAATCCTTCATAAAATCAACTAATCTAGGAATGAGATGGTGATACTTTACAGTGATGTGATTTATGGCTCGACGATCAGCGCACATCGTCCAGTTTGTTTCTCAATGCCAGCTAAAAGATAAAGCTGCACCTTGGGATTTGTTTAGAGAACCATATCACCTTTGCCCACTTAACCGTTGGTTTTGTAGGGGACAGTGCCTTATAGGTTAGACTTAGAGAGAAATCTCCATTCATACTTAAACTCCATTTCCAAACATCTTTTCTTTGAGCTTGGGGCGGAAGAATTGGAACACTTCTAATCGCAAGAAGCTCAAAGGTGTTTGAAGTTGGTCAATGCCATTGATTATTCTGAATGACAACACTCATCATAGAGTCCATAGTCCAAGAAGTTCCTTATAAAAGTCTTTGCCCAAATCTGGCCCAAAGTACACCTAGAGGATGCCAATTATATGAAGAAGCTTACAGTAGTACCATCTCCAATAGTTATAGAGCAAAAGGGTAGAAACTTGCTCCTGAGCTTGAGAGGCTTTCTCCAAACCCAAGATGGGTTAGATTGGATGTGTGAGAACCTTAAGATTGTTAATTTATGCTTTGCTGATGACCTGATGAACCTTTGTAAAGGTACAAAAGCCTGAATTCAGACCATTTAATATACCCTAGAACTGTTTCCGTACTTATCTGGACTTCAACCCAATAAACTTAAGAGTCAATTTTTCTTATCAGGAGTCCAATAGGAACATAAATGAGATATTCTATCTGTGTTGGATTTTCCTGAAGAACAGTTGCCAATGAGGTATTTGGGAATGCCTCTCATACTTCTAAGTTGTGCAAGAGTGATTGTGGCACCCTTGTTGACAGAATTACAGACAGGATCAGGTCATGCGACTCTAAGTTTCTTAGTTACGCAGGTAGATTACAACTAATTAAGTCAGTTTTAATGGCTATGTTCCAATTTTGGGTAGGGCTTTTTGTTCTGCCAAAGAAAGTGGTTAAAAAGTCCAAGACACTCTCAGGAACTACCTTTGGAATGGGGAAGAAAATAAGCATACTAGAGCTAAGATAGCTTGGGGTGATCTATGCTGTGATAAGGCCCAAGGAGGCTTGTGGCTTAGGGAGTTGGTGTTAGCAAATGAGGTTGCAGTGGCAAACCATTTGTGGTTCCTAATAATGATATCCAAACACTCTCTATGGATAAATTGGTATCAAGTCTACCTCATCAGAAATAGCTCCATATTCATAGCGCCAATACTTTTTTTCAATAAATTAAAATTTTGTGTAAACCGAAGAAGTAAACAAACAAATATACAAGGGGCATACCCCATGTAAATGAAACAAAAAGGAACCAACCAACACACAAGATGGCAAACACTAACAGAAGATTACAAGATATAACAACCAAAAGAAACAGAAGAACCAAGCTTAATTGTAAAAAATAGAAGCATTCAATCCCCAGGCAAGCTGAATGGTTTTATTATCCTCAGTCACAGAGAATCCTTTAAGACTCAAAAATCTACCTCTAACGGCGTTTGTAATGCAAGCCAAGACCACTTTCTTGTCCCTCATTTCACCCTCAAAGACTCAATTATTTCTCACTCTCCAGATATGGTAGACAAACGAGCTGAACATAAGCTTCAACATAAGGCCCAACAAGTAGCCTTTCTTAACTTTCACAATGAGCCAGGAGATAACTTGATTCCAGTTCCTAGGAGAAGACACCAAGCCACAAAAACCAACCAAATTCTACCAAATAAAACCAGAATAAGGGCAAGAAAAAAACAGGTGTTTAGAAGATTCCGAAGGATGCAAGCAAAATACACAACTACTAACATTGGAAGACCCATGAGAGGAGGTCCAAGCAGCCAATCTATCCGAAGTTGCAAGCCTATTAAGAACGGCAAGCCAAGTAATAAAACTATATCTGGGAATATGCTTCTTAAACCAAATAAGAGGAGCCCATCTCACGTTTTCACCAGCTGGAGCCAGTTTCCTATTAGTGTTCCCCACAGAGAAAAGACCAGAGGGAGAAAGAGTCCATTTCCAAGAGTCCAAAGAGGACTCTTTAGGAGGGGGAAGATAGATCTCTCTAATTGTGATAAGCTCATGAGAGTAGAAATAGGCCAGTTCCAAGCTGCATTGTGGATCACTGAGCTCACCTTGGTAGTCCAATCCCAACCAGTACCAAAAAGAATCCTAGGCCCAAACCTTTGAAAAAGTGCCTCCAAAGGGTGCTAAGGGTCCAAGAGAAGAGAAATCTGCTCACCATTTCCCACGAAGAGCTTTGCAATACCTAGCAAACTTGTCTCTGATTTTTAGAATTTTCCTCCAACTCCAAATAGGATTAGTGGCAAGCTTAACCAAGAAGATAGAGCTCTTCTTGATAAAAAAAAACTTGCACCAATCCTTCCAAAGGGAGGCTGTATCCAAAGAGACCAGAAACCAGAAATGCTTAGCCACAGCCACTTCATTAGCTAGAGAGAGATCTCTAAGGTCCAAACCTCCTTGGGACTTATCAAGGCACAAGTCAATCCAAAGCCAGTTTAGCACCAGAATGCTTTACACCTGACGCGTTCCACAAGTAATTCCTAATAACCACCTGAATCATATTCAAGAACTTCTTGGGAAGAATAAATAGGCCAGCCTTGTATTGAAAAATAGCATAGAGCACGGATTTAACCAGCTATAATCTTCCAGCATAAGAAAGGTAGTTAGACTCCTAAGACTTCACCCTAGCTATGATATGGTCTACTAGAGTGATACAATCTGTTTTTCTAAGCTTTGACGTAATCAAAGGAACCCCCAAGTATCTCATAGGAAGCTCCCCAATGCTGAAGTTGCACAAGTCCAGAATTGCTTGAGAAGTGGATGGATGGACCCTAGACATGATGGATTTTAAAACTCATATGTAAATACTTGCCTTTTGTAGAGCTATTGTGGGTAATGGTAGAGCTATTGTGGGTAATGGTAGAGCTATTGTGGGTAATGGTAGAGCTATTGTGGGTAATGGAATATGCTCGAACTGTCAAAAGTCAGTTCGAGCATATTCCATGCCAAAAATATCAAATTTTAGCCAAGTTCATCTAGTTTGGGCCGAAACACATCCCATTGAATCTTTTTTACTCTGTATGATGATCGAAGCACCAAAAATGATCACAACACTCCAAATTCTTATCCCAAATGTGTATTGGGTGCCAAAAGTCAGTTCGAGCGCATACCATGGCCAAAAGATCCAAGTTTAGCCAAGTTCATATAGTTTGGGCGATACAAGCACCTAAAATCACAACACTCCAAATACTTATCCCAAATGTGAATTGGTTGCCAAAAGTTTGTTCGAGCGCAAACCATGTGTAAGAGATCCAAATTTAGTCAAGTTCATCTAGTTTGGGCTTAAATGCATCCCATTTGGTCTTTTCGAATTCATATGGCACTAGAAACACCTAAAACGAGCACAACACTCCAAATTTTAATGCCAAACACGTATTGGGTGTGAAAAGCACCTAAAATGATCACAACACTCCAAATTCTAATACCATCTCATCTGGTTTAAACACATCTCATTTCGTCTTATTTAACTCCGTAATCCAAATCTTATCATCACAAATGTGTATTGGGAGTAAAAAGTCAGTTCGACTACATGCCATGCCCGAAAGAGCCAAGTTTAGCAAAGTTCATCTAGTTTGGGCCTTAACTTGACCCATTGGGTCTTTTTGACTCCATATTGCACCTAAAATGACCACAACACTCCAAATTCTAAAGGAAAACATGTATTGGGTGTCAAAAGTCAGTTCGAGTACATTCCATGGTGTCCTCTTTGTTAGTTCTTCTAGAGAGAGAAGCTCTCCCTTCTCTCTAGGTTTTCTTATTTCTGATTTCGTGTTTCCTCCCTCACTGAGGGAGGAAACTCCATTTTTAATTGGTCTCTATTAGCCAACGTGGGTGACAAACTCACTTATGGGGTACTAGCCAAGGTTTCTGCCTAAGGTGATTTCTTCTCTTTAAGCTCTGGTTGATCATGGAGGGAAGAAAGCTTCTCAATGCTCGGAGCCAGCTTTTGAGTTTTGAAGTTCAAGAGGGCGTCTCCCTAGAAGGTGTTCCTCTTTATCTCTCAGCTAAGGGGGGGGTTCGTGAAATTACTCTTGAAGGGAGTATTCAATGTCTTGGTCCATCCAAGACCTTACTTTATCTTAAGGAGAAGCCTAGTTTGAATCAGGGAGTCTATTCCATTGTTGGTTGGTCTCTATCAGCCAAGGTGGGTGAAGTTTTCGCTCATGGAGACATACAAGGCTCCATTCTGTACAAGGCTATCTCTATTCTAAGGAGAAGCCTCTTATGCAAGGTAACCAAGTTTTGGATTTTAATTCTACTCTCTCTTTCAGTCAGTTGAGAGCTAGTTTATCTAAGATTAGAGGCTCCCATGGAGGTTCTAGGGGTGGTGCTCAGAGTTTTTCAAGCTTGCCCAGGTTTCCTGAGGTTGAAGATGAACTCTCATTTGCTGGAGGGGACAATTTGGCTCATGTGGCAGTGGTAAAGGATGGAGGTGACAGCTCCTTTTTTGAAGCCTACTATTTCTCTCTCCAATCAAAGTGAATGAGGTGTGAGCTCCTTTTTGAAGCCTACTATTTCTCTCTCCAATCAAAGTGAAGGAGGTGACAGCTCCTTTTTTGAAGCCTACTATTTCTCTCTCCAAAACAAAGTGAAGGAGAGGTTCTCGGTTAAAATCTGGAGCCTACAATTTCTCTCTCCTATGAAAGAAATGATTTGATTCCAAATGTGATAGGACAAGGTGGAGATTATTCTCTCTCCTAAGATATTTATCCTAATCTGATTGAAAGAGCATCTAATCAAGGTGTCAGTTAAGCAGCTAACCAGGGTGCCAGCTCAGCAACTCCTTGCAAGTGCCAACTCAGCAGCTCCTACTTCGTCCAAGGGAAAGAGCAAGTTTAGAGATGGGTCTCTCTTCCTCTCCCCTCTCTCTCATATGAACACAAGGAAGCGCTGGGAATGAGGTTCCTCTTTCAAACTCAAGCTTCGATAGATCTCGGGCTCCTCTTGAGGGGGGTGGTACCTTTCCCTTCCTCATTACATGAGTAATGGGCTACTTTTGTTCATCTGAAATTAGTTTTAGCAATTGCTTGGTTGTTTGTTAAATCAAGAGTTTTATGTTTGTTAAGTTCAATATTAGACTTATTTCTGTTTCTCCTACCCTATGAGGTGTGGGAAAATTTCTAGAGTTTATTTTTTGTAGGCTAAGTTAAGTTAAAGTTAGGGGTTGGATAGTTGTGTTGATATACCCAATGGTCTTTCTCTTATCTGTCTTGCAGCCACTCTTTTAAATATGCCTGGGGTATGCCCCTTGAATATTTGTGAATTATGCTTCGGTTAATGAAATTTTAACTTACCGAAAAAAAAAGTACATTCCATGGCCGTAAGAGCCAAGTTTAGCCAAGTTCATCTAGTTTGGGCCTAAACACGTCCCATTGTAACTTTTTGACTCCGTATGGCAATAGAAGCACCTAAAATGATCACAACACTCCAAATTCTTATCCCAAACGTGTATTGGGTGCCAAAAGTCAGATCGAGCACATACCATGCCCAAAAGATCCAAGTTTAGCAAACTGCATCTAGTTTAGGCCTAAATACGTCCCATTGCGCCTTTTTGACACCGTATGGCTCTAGAAGCACCTAAATTGATCACAACACTCCAATTTCTATCCCAAATGTGTATTGGGTGCCAAAATTTAGTTCGACCGCATACCATGGGCAAAAGATCCAAGTTTAGCAAAGTTCATCTAGTATGGACCTAAAAACATCCCATTGCCTCTTTTGACTCCGTGTGGCATTAGAAGCACCTAGAATGATTACAACATTTCAAATTCTTTCCAAAACGTGTGTTGGGTTTCAAAAGTCAGTTCAGTGAATGCCATGCCCAAAAGATCCAAGTTTAGCCAAGTTTATCTTGCCTGCTCCTAAACACGTCCCATTGGGTCCTTTTCACTTTATATGGCACTAGAGGCACCTAAAATAACCACAACACTCCAAATTCTAATCCCAAAAATGTATTGGGTGTCAAAAGTCGGTTCGAGTATATTCCATGCCCAAAATAGCAAGTTTAGCCAAGTTTATCTAGTTTGGACCTAAACACGTCTCTTTGGGTTATTTGACTCTGTATGGCACTAGAAGCGCCTAAAATGACCACAACAGTCCAAATTATTATCCCAAACGTGTAGTGGGTGTCAAAAATCAGTTCGTGTACATTCCATACCTGAAAGAGCCTAGTTTAGCCAACTTCATCTAGTTTAGGCCTAAACACGTTCCATTGGGTCGTTTTGATTCTGTATGGCACTAGAAGCAGCTAAAATGACAACAAAACTTCAAATTTTCATCCCAAACGTGCATTGGGCATCAAAAGTCAGTTCGAGTACATGCCATGCCCAAAAGAGCTAAGTTTAGCAAAGTTCATCTAGTTTTGGCCTAAACAAATCTCATTTGGTCTTTGTAACTCTGTACGACACTAGAACCACTTTCAATGACCACAACACTCCAAATTATTACTATCACAAATGTGTTTTGGGTGTAAAAAGTCAGTTCCAAAGATAGTTCCTAAGGGCTGCTTGGACCAATTTAATGACCTTCTTGGGGATAATAAACAACCCACACCAGAATTGAAACATAGCTGCCAACACTGACTTGATCAATTGAAGCCTCCCAGCAAAAGATAAATATTTTGTTTCCCAAGATCTAATTCTGGCCACAATATTCTCAACCAAGGAGTCATAGTCAATCTTTCCCAACTTAGAAGTACTAAGGGGGACTCCCAGGTATCTCATAGGCAAAAGAACCCACAGTTAAAGGCATAATCTCCAAAATATGTTGTTGGACAGTATCAAACACCCCTGAGAATAAGATCTGGCTCTTAAGAAGATTAGGCTGAAGCCTAGATAAGGCTTCAAAGAGAAGGAGGCCCTCCTTATTAATTTGGACTGGTTTCACATTTCCTTTGCAAAAAATGAAGAGATCATCCGCCAAGCAAAGATTAACTATATTGAGCTCTTTGCACCTCCAATGGAACTCAAAGTTATGGTCTTGGGCAGCAAAAGTAAGGATGCCAGAAAGAACCTCCATTACTAAAACAAATAAATAAGGAGAAATAGGGTCTCCTCGTCTGATCCCCTTAGCCCCTTTAAAGAACCCTTTCAGGTCACCATTGATATTGATAGAGAAAGAGAGGGTAGAAATACATTCCATAACACACTTAGTGAAATTTTCTGGGAACCCCAAGCAATCAAGGATCCTGCGAATAAGATGCCAAGTCACAGAATCAGAGGCCTTCTTCAAATCAATTTTTAGGGCACACCTTGGGCTATTACCCTTTCTATGGTAGTTTCTAACAAGATCTTGGGATAAGAAAATGTTATCAGCAATTCTTCTCCAAGGAACAAATGCATTTTGGTTCGGGCTGATTAGATCTGGGAGAACCAGCTTCAACTTATCTGCCAAAAGCTTAGATTAACATTTATAGATAACATTACAACAAAAAATAGGCCTAAAATCACTAACCCTAGAGGGGTTAGAGACCTTAGGGATAAGGGAAACAGTAGTAGTGTTGACCTGCTTTAATAAAGATTGGGAGACAAAGAACTCCAAAACAGCCTCAATAACCTCCTCTCCAATGATATACTACGCTCTTTTGAAGAAGCCAGCTGAAAAACCATCTGGACCCTGAGCTTTAGAGCTATTAAAGCTTAAAATCACCTGTTTTATCTCCTCTCTGGTGATAGGCTGGTTGAGAAGCTCAATCTGATGCAAACTAAGCTTTTTAGGCAATATGGGGTCAATAATACCCCAATCTAGCCCTCTTTCAATGTTGGGAGTGCCCAGGTCAGTGAAAGCCTGTATAATATGCTGGCTAATCTCAAAAGGGTCAGTCAACATGATACCATTGCGATCTTCAAGCTTACTAATTTTAACTCTAGACCTATTTTTCCTAAATTTTTGGAAAAAATAGGAGGTGTTTTGATCCCCCAAACTCAGCCATTGCACTCTAGATTTTTGCCTCAAGAAGCTCTCCTCGGCATTTCAAAGCTCAATGAAGTCATTATAAGCCAATTTTTCCTCGGTTTGGAGAGAAGCATTAGAAGGGTCAGAAGCAAGAGCACTTGGATAGCACTCAATTTACTCCTTGCTAGCTGAGCCCTAGCTGAAATATCATTGCAAGAGGCATGATTAAAGCTCCTGAGAGCTTTCTTAACTGATTTGAGCTTAGGAGTCAGCTTAAACATGGCCGAACCCCTCACCTCAACTCCCCATGCTCTTTCGACCACCGGCCAAAAACCCTCTCTATCAATCAAAAAATCAAAGAATCTGAAGCAAGTCTTAGGTCTGGCATTGCTTCCACCCCCCCTCTATAAACTTGCCATGCCCAAAAGATACATTTTTTTGAGGGGTTTGGATTGCTTGGGAGTTGAGCTGAGGGGTTTGGGTTGGCATGTACTTTTTTTTTCAGTAAATTAAAAAATTGTATAAACCGAAGAAGAAACATACAAATATACAAGGGGCATACCCCAGGCAAAAGAAACAAAAAAAGGAACCAGCCAACACACAAGCTGGAGGCACCCAAACACTAACAGAAGATTACATGAGATAATCTTGGATCTTGAGGTGAGGGGTTTAGCCCAAAAGATCCAAGTTTAAGCTCAAATCCAAAAGCTTATAGGAGGGATTTGGGTTGCTTGGGATCAAGAAGTTTAGCAAATTTCATCTAGTTTGGGCCTAAACTTGTCTCATTGGATCTTTTTGACTCCATATTGCACCTAAAATGACCACAACGCTCCAAATTCTAATGTCAAACACTGCCCATTAGGTCTAAACACATCCCATTGGGTATTTTTGACTCAATATGGCACTAGAGGCACCAAAAATGACCACAACACTTCACATTAGTATTCTAAACGTGTATTAGGTGTTAAATGTTCTTTTGAGAACATGCCATTCCCAAAAGAGCCAAGTTCGTCTAGTTTAGGCCTAAATACGCCACATTCGGTCTTTTTGACTCTGTATTATAATCCCAAACATGTATTGGGTATCAAAAGTCACTTCGAGTGCATGTCAAACCCAAAAGATCCAAGTGAAGTCAAGTTCATCTAGTTTGGGCCAAAACAATTCGTAGTGGGTCTTTTCGACTCCATATGCCACTAAAAGCACCAAAAATGACCACAACATTCCAAATTCTTATCTCAAACATGTATTTGGTGTCAAAAGTCAGTTCGAGCGCATGCCATGCTTAAGCGATCCAAGTTTAGCCAAGTTCATTTAGTTTCAGCCTAAACATGTCCCATTGAGTCTTTTTGACTCTCTATGGCACTAGAAGCACCCACAATGACCACAACACTCCAAATCCTCATCCCAAACATGTATTGGGGATCAAAATTCAGTTCTAGTACATGCCATACCCAAAAGAGCTAAGTTTAGCAAAGTTCATCTAGTTTTTGCCTAAGCACATCTCATTTGGTCTTTTTAACTCCGTATGACACTAGAAAGACCTAAAATTACCACAACACTCCAAATTCTTTATCCCAAATTTGTATTGGGTGTAAAACCTCAGTTCAACTACATGGCATGCCCAAAAGAGCCAAGTTTGGCAAAGTTCTTCTAGTTTGGACCTATACATATCCCATTAGGTCTTTTTGACTCCGTATTGCACCTAAAATGAACAAAACACTCAAAATTCCAATGCCAAACATGTATTGGGTGTGAAAAGTCAGTTCGAGTATATTCCATGCCTAAAAGAGCCAAGTTTAGCCAAGTTCATCTAGTTTGGGCTTAAACCCGTCCTATTGGTCTTTTTGACTCCGTATGGTACTAGAAGTACTTAAAAAGACCAAGTCACTCAAAATTCTAATCCCAAACGTGTATTGCGTGTCAAAAGTCAGTTTGAGTATATGTCGTGCCCAAAAGAGCCAAGTTTAGTAAAGTTCATCTAATTTGAGCCTAAACACGTCCCATTGGGTCTTTTTGACTCCATGTGACACAAGAAGCACCTAGAATAACCAACACACCCCAAAGTCTTATCCCAAAGGTGTATTGGGTGTCAATAGTTAGTTCGAGTGCATGTCATACCCAAAAGATCCAAGTTTAGCCTATTTCATCTAGTTTGGCTTAAACAAGTCTCTGTTTTTTTTTTAAATTAAAAAATTGTATAAACCGAAGAAGAAACATACAAATATCCAAGGGGCATACCCCAGGAAAAAGACACAAACAAAAAGGAACCAGCCAACACACAAGCTGGAGGCACCCAAACACTAACAAAAGATTACAAGAGATAACAGCCTAAAGAAACAGAAGAACCAAGCTTAATTGTCAAAAATAGAGGCATTCAATCCCCAGGCAAGCTGAATGGTTTTGTTATCTTCAGTCACAGAAAATCCTTTAAGACTAAAAAATCTACCTTTAATGGCATTTCTAATGCAAGCCAAGACCACTTTCTTGTCCCTCATTTTGCCCTCAAAGACTCGATTATTTCTCTCTCTCCAGATATGATAGACAAACGAGCTGAACATAAGCTTCAACATAAGGCTCAAGAAGTAACCTTTC